>JAFIRS010003617.1:0-124336 GCA_018342105.1 Gonioctena quinquepunctata | reverse complement strand
TTGGGAATAATTTGCAAAACTTATAAAAGGTTCGGCCTTCTGGAGCCTTCATTGTCCTTTTCTCATGCTAGAAGTATCAAAGAAACATCTTAGCCGATCCTACATGTCATCGACTACCTTCACTTTTAATTATATTGATTCTTCGAACATTCGATGTTTTGCAGTAACTGTTTCCCAGTATTAAGTTACACTTGAGGAAGGTACCATAGATCAAAAGATAGCGAGCATGATTAATGACAAAATACCATAGATAACCCACAATCCATCGGTAACTGTGGAACTAGACTGCAATTATATTTGCGTGTAATATACAAACTGCGGCAATTATCTGCTTCTGGAAAATTCAGAACTAAGTATAGGCGGTGCTTACAGTAACGTGTAATTCAACAGTTGAATCAATTAACAATAACGAAAATTCATTGCAACAAATGACGAGTGAAGGAGAAATCTCATGCGTGAAAAATGACAACATTCTGGGTATGGATTGGCAAAATGAAGCGTATAAGTTATTACTAATGAAATGTATGAATATTTTTACGTACTCATGTTTTTCGTATATTCTACAATAATTGTCAAAAAAAATCAAAGGGTAACTATAAACATATATGTATGTAATTTGATTTATAAATATTATCCTATTCATCACACACAACCAAACCGGTTTCAGTGGAGATTATTTTCTTTCTGTTTATTCAGAGCCAGGAAAAAGACCTATTGTTCAGTACCTATATATATATATCTATATATATATATATATATCTATATATATATATATATATATATATATATAAATAGAGAAAAGATATTTGTTACGAATTCAAGAGATTCCACCATCCGCCAACAGCTGTTTTATGGTTTCCCAATCAACAGAACATTTACTAATTTACATTTTCAAGTCATTGCAATGAATTACAATGAGGACGATATATAGCATTATTTCAGATTATTATAGAGTAAGTTTAAAAATAAAAATGTAGGTATATACAAATATATATACATATACACAACTACTACACCTATTTGCACACCATACATCTATACGCTCATACAATTTCTAAAAAATATTTAATAAATACACAAAATACAAAACAAACTAAAACTTTTTTTATACCTGTCCTAAATATTAAATCGAAACAAACAAAATGAGGAAGTGGCTACTAGGTTTTATTGATAAAGAAAATATGATCTTAACTTTGTCTTGAAGGATGTTGAAGATGTTAAACGTTTGATCTCATCTGGCAGATTATTATAGCTTTTCAAGTCCCTTGAAAACGGGGATTGGCGCGGTGGGTTAGCGTCCGACTCATGATCGAAAAGGTCGGGGAGTTCGATTTGGGCCAGGGCAAAAATTTTTTCATTTAATTTGAGGAATTAAATTTTAAAATTTTTTCGTAGCCGGCCGGGGATGGTCCTCGACGATTCGCTGTTGGTTCAAATTAACAGTGCTGCCCCTAGGTGGCGTATGGAGTTAGTAAAAAGGGCCCCTCCCCAGAACACTATGAAATGATACAAAAAAAATACTCAACTTGTGACGGCGAATGACGAAATGTAAAAGCCATTAAAAAAAAAAAAAAAAAAAAAAAAAGCCCCTTAAAAAAAAAAAAAAAAGTTTGGGTATGTGTTAATGTGACTTGTTGAATATGGAAGCCGTTTTTGAATCTTGTATTGTATCCGTGGATTTGGTCATTGTACATTTTTTTTTTCTTGTAAATATGCGGGGGAAATTTTTTTAATTTTTATTTTGAATATGCTAGTGCAAGTACAAAAGGGGGAAAAAAGCATCAAATTATAAAAATGCACCTATAATCTGTGCGGGGGAACAAAAATTTGCTGTTTCACAAAAAAAAAAAAAGTAAATTTTAAATATATCAACATTCCCGGCAAAGAAAAAAAAAACACTTTCAAAAAAAAAAATGGTTGATCAAAATTTGGGTAAGACATATATAATTTGGGAAGGGAAAAAACGAAGTGAATGAACAATGGGAAAAATTTCTGAGTCATTTAAAAAACTTTTCAACGATTGTTTCCCTAAAAACGCCCCCAAAATAAAAAATTTAAACCCCCGCGGAAAGATCCTGAAATAGAAGAGTGTAAAAATAAATTAAATGTCGGGTTAGTTATATCAAACAACCCCCCAGAACTTAAATATGATATAATGATATAAAAAAAAAATTACAATGAATTGTTAATTGGGAAAAGAAAAAAAAACTATGAATATAAAATTACTAACTCGGAAAAAAAAAATGAAAACTATGGGGAGTATTCACAATGAAATTGTAGGAAAGCAAAATCTCGGTTTTAAATTTGGGAAACCCAAAAAATTTGCAAATAGGTATAATGACTTCCTTCTAAATATAATTCCTAGTTTGTTAGAAAATTTGAAACCAAACAATTTAGTTTTAATAGCCCCAAATAGCTCAACAATTCCCTGTTCATCAAACCAGTATCAATAAATGAAATTAAGGATTTAGGAAATAGACTAAAAAAAAGCACACATGTGGTGATAAAGACACCCCCCTAGTATGGTAAAATTATTTTAGGATCAATAGCAAGCTTACTATGTTATATAATGAACAACTCACTCCAATATGGAGTATTCCCCGAACAATTTTTTAAATTCTTAATAACCCCCGATCCAAAAAAAAGGGGGTTGTAACAATTGAGAATTATCGTCCAATTAGTGTCCTACCATCATTCTCTAAGCTCTTCGAAATGGCTATTTTGACGTTTAAAGGATCATATGAACCGTCATAAGTTTTTCAATACAAGTCAACATGGATATATAAAAAGGGAGATCCGTAGAAACAGCAATCACACAGTTCACTGAAAAAAAAACCCTTTAATCATTCGAAAATAATGAAATCGTGGGGATTTTTCTAGACCCTCTAAAGCATATGGGGGGTTTGATTCATGACTACCTACTGATTAAACTCGAAAAAAATGGTATTAGAGGAAATGCTTTAGATTGTTTTGAATCTATTTGAAACATTCCCAAAAAAAGTAAAAATTATAACTGATGGGCCCTCAAAAAAATCTAACTTAAACATAAACCCAAAATAGGGGGTCCGGGAGCATTAAGGGCCAGTACTATTCATAATTTTTTTGAATGATATTTTGATATCTTAAATGACACTCATGCACACCTAATAATTTTGTGATGAAATTTAAATTTTATGTTTCAAGTCCCGGGGGATCCAGACCAATACGAAAAAATCAGGAATCACGAGATACATTTATGAATGGTTCAAAAAAATAAATTGGTACCAAATGTCGAGAAAACCAACGCTATATTATTTAGAACCAAAAAAAAAAGAATTGAAACCCCGAAAATATAAACTTACTCAAAAAAAATCAAAATTCAAAATAATACCAAATTTCTGGGGGTCTTCATAGAACATTTACTTGGGAAAGTCCTATTTTAAGCATAGGAGCAAAAATGAACCCGATATGCTATAGCATTAGAGTCAAAGGGAAATACCTTAACGAAAAAAAATAAAAAAATTTTATACCATGCAAAAATTTTTAACCTTTTGCTAAATTTGAAATAATATTCTGGGGGTGTCAAAAAAATTAATGACCTTTTTTTTATTCAAAAAAATGATTAGAGCTTTTTTTAAAATGAAATTTCGGGAAACATGCAGAGGTGTTTTAAAGAAGTAACACAATGACAATTTATGCTTTTTATATATATGAATGTGTTCTGTATTTGTTCAAGAACACAAATGTTACTGAACATAGGCACAGTCATAAATATTCAAAAAGAAATATAAATGGGAATTTTCCGGTACACAGATTAGTACTATCAGAAAAGCATCCATCATATGCCCTAAAAAATTATTTAATAAACTACCAAGCAATATAAAAGTCTGAATAGCATCAGTAAATTAAAAAAAGGGGGGTAAAGAAATTACTTATCGATCTTGAACCTTACCTTTTTGACGAATTTTTTCCTACATACATACACATAGCTCTAATCCTACCACATGGTTAAATGTGATCTTTTTTTTTGACCCTATTTTTTTTTTTTGTTTTGTATTTTGACTATGTATAAAAATATGAAATATTCCATGAAATAAAGACTATGTTATTATTATTTATTATTATAGGTGTCACAATCTATAATTGATGCTTTTCATATATATATATATATATATATATAAAAACATAATAAAACCCAGTTTTAATTTACCCAAAAAAATTTGAAATTTTAAATTTTAACGTTTTTAAACCCAACCTTAAATTTAAATAATTTTAATTTATCCCACTAAATTCAATATCTACCCTGTTTTTTAAAAAATTTTCCCCCAAAATTTTTAAATTTGAAAATAAAATTCCTCAAAATATAAAAATAATTGAAAATATGATAAAAAAATTTAAATTTAAAAAAAATTAAGCAAATTTTTAAATTTAAATAATTTAATTTATTCCACTGAATTAAATATCTAAACGGGTTTTTTAAATAAATTTTCCCAAATTTAAAAATAAAATTCCTTTTCCAAATATAAAATAATTGAAAATATGAAAAATAACTTTAAATTTTCCCAAAAAATTAATCAACCTTAAATTTAAAAAATTTTAAATTTTAAACCCACTAAATTAAATTCCAACCAGTTTTTTAAAAAAAATGTATATGTTAAAATTAATTGTTTATAAACCTGCACTATTCTACTGGATTGAATAAACTTAAAAATTTATATTATTATTATTGAAATTACATTATTATTATTATTATATCCCAAAAAAATCTCAAGTTAATAAAACCATTTGCTTCCTAAAAAGTAAATATAAAAAAATTTTGGTTGAAAAGAATTTTGAAAGGCAAAAAAAAAAATGACCTAATCAACAACAAATGATATATGAATGATACATATTCATCAATGAAAGATATTTCAATAATCCAATATATTGCCCTTTGATTCTTCCACAATGCCCCAATCATATTTAAAGGGTGATACTTTAATAAAAAAACCACTTGGTGATTTTATATAAATCACCTATGTTTTTTAATCCAGTATAGATATGATCATGATAATGTTATCACAATTCAATTAGTAACTTTTTTTTTATAGGTTAAAAATTTATTTTTTTGAGTTTGTTATTTTACCCCGGGATGTTATCTAATTTTATCTTTTTTTAAAGATTTTTTAACAACAGATGGAATCAATATTCCGATATTTTTACCCGTTTTTACTTTTTTTAGTGCATAGTTTGTAATTGTTTATATCATATAAATCCATTGCTGCAAGCTGCAAAAACATAGCATCTTCAGTGATATCTTCCGTTTATTCGATAGAACCCCGGTTATTGTATGCATTATATTCTATATATTCTTTTTTCTACAACTTTTCCAATTGTAAGCCTATTAAACAAAATGGGGAATATGGGCGTTCTCAACAGTTGAAAAAAACACAAAAAAAACAGTAAACACCCATCATTACAGACCGAAAAATCAAGCGAACTTTATAATTTGGGCTGTCAACCTTATTTCAAGACCCCCCCCAAAAGAACTCTTGTCGACAAATTGACAACCCACCGACGTAAAAAACGTTTACTTGGAACTACCTAACAAGTCCTCATTTTCCGGGGTGGAATTATTTCCCTTATTTAATTTAGTTAATTCTTCTTATTAGAGAACCCCCCTTTGAGAAGCCAAACCCCGATGAAAGAGTAATTCCGGGTCTACGAAAAAAATCAAAATTTTTTTTGCTACTTACTTCCTTTAATATATTTTTTTTTCGATCCACTTCGAAATAATCATCATTGCTCTTTTTTTCTTTTTATCCTCTTTTTCTCCCCGAGAATTAATCGCATTGGGTGGTTTCCCCCGGCAAAATTAAATAGGGAGAAAAAACAATATGATGAGGATCTGCCGGGTATATCTTAAAAAAATTGGGGTATATAACTACGAGGGCTTCAGAATTATTTTAAAAAAAACGCGAAATCTTCTTGCACGTTTTCAATAAAAAAATATTTTTAAAAAAATATTTTAATCTTTTAGCATTCGAATAAAAGCTCGATTTTTATAATATTTTCTCTTTCTCATGATTTTTTTTAACAAACCTCCCAAAAATAACATTTTTTAAAAAATTTTTGAACTCGGTGTGCCACAGGGTTCTGTTCTAGGACCGTTACTGTTTCTCCTTTTTCGTCAACGATCTTCCTCAACACATAATGGAAGGCTATGTTACCATGTTTGCTGATGATACTACGATAAAACAGAGTGGGCCATTGAAAACGAAACAGCGGCTCTGTAGGTATGCAGAACCGAATTATATAAAACGCCCCGGACACGTCAACTACATTTTCGAGGGGAACATCGTTCGCGATGAAATTCACCCCAAATACATTTCCCTCCCTCGGGGCCCTGACCGCCCCCCTAAATTTTTAAAGGCAACATATGGCAAGGGTAATTCTTTGAAAGGTATTTTCCTTCTTAATATCAAAAAAAAAAAAAATAAATTCTAGCGATTGTTTTCGAGATATGGGGAAATTTAAGTTGAAAAAACACTTTTTTTTCGCTCAATCAAAAAAAATAACATTTAACAATGCAACTGTTTAGAGATAATTATCATTGTCAAGGAAATCAATGATCTAACTGTTTCCCAAAAACAAATAACATGAAATTTCCCTTTTTTAAATTTTCATTTTATCCTCATTTACTTGATGAGAAAAATTTGGGTTTTTAAGAATCGATAAAAAAACGTTTTCTTGGGGAAATTTGACTCAAATGCGAGTACATCAAAAAATGTATGGGTAAAAATTTCCCAAAACACAATTGTGGACGTCTATCAGTGTCAAATTTATCTTTGATTGAGCGGGCAATAGAGGGAAATTTCTTTAAAAGTTGTTAAAAATCTTTTCCCCAATAAGGGGGGTATACTATCGCGGAAAAAGTTGAAATAATAAAAATTTTTTTTTAAAAATGATGAGGCGGGGAACCGTTCAGCTAATTTGTTCAATGAAACGCATCCAGATAAACTTGTTGTGAAAATACGTTCTAGATTTAGTAAAATTTCGTCAAACTGGATCAGTAGCCAACAAGAAACGGACCCGAACGTAAATTCCCCCTTTACAAAATACATTTGATACACCAAGAATGAAGATGATTTTGATGGGACGGAAATTTTTGTAAAATTATGATAGAGGTAGATGCGATGAAAATTTTCCCTTTTTCAACATCTGCTTTTCTGTTTTTTTTTAATTGACTGTGAATCGTCATAATTGTCGTTATTGGTCGGATGCCAACCCAAATTTTTTCCACAAGTCCATATCGAACTCCCAAAACTCAATGTCTGGGCCGGTATTTTGGGGACCGTCGATTGGACCGATATTTCGACGGAACCTGACAGGAGAAACTTATTTGGAATTATTGAATGATTTTTTATCCACAATTAGTAGACATTTTAAAATGACGGGCTACCATGAAGACCATTTATATTTCAACAAGAGGGGGCACTCCACATTTGCACAGCCTGTTAGGCTTTTTTTGGATAGAATGTTTCCGGGAATTTGGGATTGGAAGAAGAGGCTCTATAGAGGGGCCAGCCAGACTCCAGATTCAACACCACTAGACTTTTCCTGGGGGTACTTAAAAAAACAAAAATTCCAACCGAACTAAGATTTTTTAAGAATGCCGTCGAATAACCCCGGGAAATGCTACGAAATGGGGTCTCGTTTTGAACAGAATTTGTACTATTGTTGGAAATGGGTGGTAGACAGTTTGAACATTTAGTTCATTGACAATAAAAATTTTTGGACAGTTGCTTTATCAGATATTGTTTTATTGATTGAGGAATAAAAGTGTTTTCCCCAACTTCAAGTTCCTTTTCTCGAAAACGAATGGGTAGAATTAATTTATTTTTTTTGTTTGATATTAAGGAGAAAAAAAAACCTTCAAATGAGTTTCACTTCCATAGTTGCCATTTAAAAATTTAGGGTCAACCGAGGGATGAAATGTAGTTGGGTTATACTTTCTGCATGGAGTCCTGCATGATACATCTACCGATCAGCGGTTCTCCTTTCAGCCACTTTTCACCTTTTTTGACCATCTGTGCTTTGGCTTCTCAAAAATCCGCCCCCCCTTTTTTTGGAACGATTATAAAAAAAAAGTGAAATTTGGGAAAATGAATATTAAAGGTTGTAAACTTCCTACTAGTGATGATAGATGACGAAATCGTCAAAATGACCCCTTGTCAAAATTTCAAATGAAACCCTACGGCGGACACTTCTTTAAAAAGGATGAAAAAACCCATTCAATGATACTAATTTTGTTTGTGTTTTTGGCCCTTTTTCAACTCGCTTTTAAAAAAAAAGCAAAATGTGATGAATTAAACCGTTAATTTTAAATTCCCAAAATTTAAGCTCCGCCCTGGGGAGTTGTCAAATGAGCTGAGTTTGATAGTCTCCCCAAATTGACGTTTTTTTACATTAAATAATTTGGTATTTTTAAACTGTTTTTAATGTTTTAGAGCTTTTGGTCTTTTAATATTTTTTTTCATTTTAATAATTTGTTAAACTGTTGTGAGCCGAACGTTTAATGCACCAAAAGCGAAATGGTACGGGTTTGGTGATAAAGTAGCAGCGATCCTAATTTTGGGGAAACTGGGCAAAAATTCATGCAGCAGAACGATTTTTTAAAAGGGGGTTTCCCGATCGCCCGTTTCGAGGACTTATTCAAGGGTTTTTTTGTAAGTTTGAAACAACGGGGAGTATTGATGATGCGAAACGATCTACACCACAAATTTCGATGAGAAAAAAAATTTATATACTGGCAGAATAATAGTTAATCCTACTTCTTCAACAACTCACGTTGCATCTACCTGGAAGTCAGTCGAAGTACAGTACACAGGGGGTTGAAAAACAAATTTATCCATACAAATTGAAAAAGGTTCATCAACTCTCGACGACGACCCAGACCGAAGACTAATTTTTTTAAAAAATGGAAACAAAATTAACCAACAGCCAGACTATGTCAAAGGAATTTTTTTAGTGACGAAAGTATTTCTATCTAAATGGAAATGTAAATAACAGAATGTGAGGTGTGGAGGACGCAAACCCATTTTTTCGGAAACACATACCCAATTTCCCAGAAGGTGAATGTTTGGGGAGGTATCCGGGAAAACCCCATCGTTGGGGCCCATTTTTTTTAAAAACTAATTTAACTGGTGAGGTTTATCTGGAGCTTTTCAAAGCAAAAAACCGTAATCCTTGAAATTTTGGGTGATAATTAGATAACGGCAATTTGGAAATAACATTCCAACAGGATGGTGTCCCCCACACTATTAGGGGCAAAGACGGATTTGGGTGAGGAGTATCGTGGTAGATGGATTGACGACGAGGTTCAACGGAATGGCCAGCTCGATCACCGGACCTCACACCTTTTTTTTTTTTTTGTGGGGTACCCTTTAATCAAAGGTTTAGTCACTGAACCGACAATATTGACGTTTTAAAGCAACGTATTTTGGGGAATGTGAGGCTGTTTCCCAAAAATTTTCAAAAAAATATTTCACTGTCAGGAAGTAAATGGAGGTCACTTCGAGCAATTTCTTCAAGTAGATACTGATTCTTAAATCTGTAATTAATATCATACTGAATGGAATTTAAATTTTAATGTTTACTAATGAGCCATTAAAACTGCCATAAACACAAACAAAATTAGTATCATTGAACAGTTTTTTTCGATACCTTTTAAAAGAGGTGTCGCTTGCCGTAGGGTTCCATTTAAAAGTATTGGTCACAATGGCCTTGTGACATCATCTTTGACGATTTTTTCTCCTATCATCACTAGTAGGGAAGTTTACAACCTTTAATATTCAGTTTCCAAATTTCACTTGTTTATGTATAATCGTTCCAAAAATGAGAGGGGGGGAGGGGACTTTTGAGAAGCACTGTATACAACCGCGAGTATTCGCGTGTACAAAATGCGTGTAAACAATTTGTAAGACGTGTTCAAGCATGTTATCGGTCTGTAATTCTTGGGATCTGACAAATCTCCGTTTTTGGGGATTAGCACGGTTCGTTCCTCGACAAACCAAGCAGGAATAAATTATTATTATTATCATTGTTAGCAAATTCAGGAGCAAATTTGAACACAATAAAATGACATGGAGGATGAAAATCATCAACCGGATTCCATTGAAAATATAAATAAAATTGCTGATAAAATGTTTCCTGGTACAAGTACCAGTTCTATCTCTGCAACTGCATTATTTGGCTATCCCACTTCAATAACACCGTCATTAGTGCGATGACGTTTTGCAGTTGAATTGAATACTTCTCAGGGAATTTATATTGCCAATTGTTCAAACTGCCAAATACATGTTAATGTTTATAAACAATTCCTCAGTAGGTAACTCTGTTCTGATTATTACAGTTCATTGAAATGTCTCTATTGAACAGATTTATATTATTGAGTTAATAGTAAAATGATGGTAGATCACAATTAGCAGATTCAGATGAATTTGTAATTTGAAGGAGAATAGGTGTAAATTGCCTTTTAAATGGAATAAAACTAACTTCGAGGTATTCATTATTTAATGAATATAAAAAAACAATTGAAACTATTAAGATAAATAGAATCAATGATTTGCTATTTTTTGTTGGTTCCTGTCGGTGAACTTCATCGTTTTCTCTATGGATTATCCAACAATAGTCTGACATCATACTGATGTTCCAACAGCCTTGATATCTTCTTTCCATCTCTTTTTACTACTACCTAGCTTTTTATGATTATTCAGCGTTTCTTTGGCTTTTTTTGTAATCAGGATCATTAACGTTGCCCAAAAATTTGTAACAGACATTTTTTAAATAATTCCAGGAGTTACTGTCAAATTAGAGAGCGAAAAAGATAAATAGATGCGTAATTGTACAAAAAGTAATAGATTACTGCATTAAAAATATATTTATTTATTATAATAGACAAAAACTCTTCAACAATGTAAAACCTTCAATAGTTATTATGTAAGTAAAATTAAGAGTAATAGTACAGCATGGAAAAAATAAAATATTAAGATAGATTTGAACAAACTAACAAAATACTAGAAAACATGTGCATGAGACAATAATATGACAATAAATCCAGCTAATCAATTGATTACAATGATTTTTTGAAAGATTTAAGATTCTATGCTGGCAGACAAAATCCGATGATATTAAATTCATTACCTAATCGCATGAATCTATACAGGGTGTCCCTGGACTTCCCTTTTTCCTTTCGGGAATGTATAGATGGGCGTAATATCACCAGTTCTTCATATAACTTTTGTTCCTAAAAGCCTCCGTTACCAAGTTACGGGCCCTCAAAGTTACAAAATGAAAAATGTTTTTCTTTGATAACTTTCAAAGTGAATATTCAAAATCATCTTAATTTTGGTGATTGACTAAACAAATGAATTCCTTCGATGAACTCTCATGCAGGAGTCAGTTGTTTTGCTACAAAGTCAGGAGCAGACTACCCCCGATGGTCCACACCCCAAAACTTTGAAATGACTGGGATTTGTCAATATGTTTTAACAAAACAAGGTTACCTGGACAATTTCCTGAATAAAAGTACTCGTGTGGAAAATCGATCGGAGCAACGATTTTTGATATTTTTTGTTCGACGACATCCAACCTGAGATGTCTACCATTATTCGAAAAGATTAATTTGTAATGAAAATAGAAATGATAGGTACAATGTTCATAACGAATTTTTATCATGCAAACACATTTACCTTACAAAACTCATGGTATAAATAATCAATCGCAAGCCTCAAGAGCAAACAGAAATGCAAAATCCGCTACAAAAACTGCTCGATATGACCTCCGTCTCTCTCAATACACTTTCTTAGTCGGCGCAAACACCCTCTCTGCACTTGAAATAGCATGCCAGGGTCGTTTCGTATGGCTTCACAATGTAATGTAATTCTATTCAACAAGGCATATCTGGTGTGAATGGGTGTAGCGTAAACGATGCTTTTTAGATGCCCCCACCGAAATAAATCCAATGGATTTAAATCCGGAGACAGCGGTGGCCATGAATATGGCCCACCTCTACCAATCCATCTATTGGGGAAAATCTGGTTCAGATGGTCCCGCACAATCAAACTGAAATGAGGAGGAGCGCCATCATGCATAAACCACATATCTCTTCGGTTTGCAATGGAACATGTTCCAAAAGTCCATTCAAATCGTTCTGAATGAACTCCAAATAACGTTCTTCATTCAATCGGTCATGTAGAACGAACGGTCCTATAAGATGGTTTCCTATGATACCAGCCCAAACATTCACGTTGAATTTCCGTTGGTGTTTGGTTTGCAATATCCCATGGGGATTTTCTTCGGCCCATATGTGGAGATTATGAGAGTTGATTACTCCATCTCTACTGAAACCTGCTTCATCAGTGAATAAAACTCGAGTAATAAAAGTCATATCCTCTCTTTGCTTATCCAGGAACCAATTGGCATATTCCAGTCGTGCTGGAAAATCTTCAGGTGTCATGGCATGTACCTTCTGGATGTGATATGGGTGGAGCAGTTGTTCCCTAATTATTCTATGAATAGTGGACTTGGATGTATGGAACTGTTCTGATAGGTTTCTGATGCTCATTGAAGGATCATCAGCGACAGCTTCCAAAATATTTTTCTCCAATACAACGGTACGCACAGCCCTAGGAGCGCCCTCACCACCTAGTTTTGGCAAAACTGAACCTACAATGATATCGAAATAAAACAACAGGCTCCAATTAATTATCCATTAGACATACCTGTCTCCCTCAAGCTGCGATCGACTCGCTCGAACGTTTCTCTTGCCGGTAACGTTCGATTGGGAAAATGTTCGGCATACAGACGACGGGCTTCTACAGCATTACCAAATGCTCGTCCATACAATGCATGCATATCTGCATATTCGTTGAATGTAAACTGTTCGGCCATATCAAAACACTTCAAACTGTCCTATTAGAATATTGACAATACAATGACAACGCACCACTTAATATAACAAAATCGCATTCCAGTTGTCATTTTTTATCCACACTAATTTTATTTCTTTCTACAAGGTGTTTTTGTCAACATCTGTGGAAGAAATGAAACATAAATTTATTCACCGGATATTTTTCACCTATTCATGTGCAGCCGTTTTTGTAGTTTATTCGTTTGCTTTTTATTAGTTATGTCTTCCGATGTGCGTTTTTTCAGCTAAATTTATCTTCGGGTTAAAGATTTTCTCCCATGAAATTATACTTATCAGTGAAACTCCTCAACATTTAAGCTGTGAATACGAATTCGCAACATCCAAATGTTGAGCTTCATGAGATTCAGATAAACCAACACGAAACGTGCTTATTTCACGCGTACATACAAAATATGGACTGAATTCGATATTTCATAGTGGAGTAGCTTGTTAGTTCAAAAACACCACGAATCTACATAACTTGATATTTCATTTGAAAACTTTCAACTAGGTACTGTACTTTTTGTTTACGACTTTACTTTAGCATATTTTGTATTATCCCTGTTATAAATGTTGTTGAATTAACGTTAGCAGTAGTATTTCTACTGTGAAAATTTTTCATTTCAAATAAAGGTGGACGATCGGGTTTGATGTCGTCGAGTAAAAATGCATTTTTATTAAGAATCGTTGCTCCGATCGACTTTCCACACGAGTTCTTCTATTCAGAAAATTGTCTACGTAACCTTATTTTGTTGAAAACCATTGAAAAATTATCTGTCATTTCAAAGTTTTGGGGTGTGGACCATCGGGGTTAGTCCGTTCCTGACTTTGTAGCAAAACAACTGACTCCTGCATGAAAGCTCATCGAAGGAATTCATTTGTTCAGTCAATCACCAAAATTTAGATGATTTTGAATATTCACTTTGAAAGTTATCAAAGAAAAACATTTTTCATTTTGTAACTTCGAGGGCCCTTAACTTGGTAACGAAGGCTTTTAGGAACAAAAGTTATATGAAGTACTGGTGATATTTTGACCCCATCTATACATTCCCGAGAGGAAAAGAGGAAGTCCAGGGACACCCTGTATAGAGGGCAATGATATCCGTAGTTGGAATGATGAAATGGTATAGCAAACAATAAACACCCCGTATATTGCACACGTTTTGAACCTCACAAAAACACCTTGGTATGTGGTGTCAGTCGAATCTGTTCGGATTACCGACGTTATTGATCCTTCGAGGAGAACTGGTTTTGTTAATTGTGTTTTAATATAATACGCTGATAACTAATTACAGTTCTTAGCGGCGCATTACAAAGTATTGTATGCCCGAACCGAGCATATGGAAACACAATTATCGCCGTTTTAGTAAAAGGTGGTACAAACTTCATTCTAATAGCCTTTTGTGAAAAGTTCCGGCCAATCATATCGGTATTGTTCCAGTCCGCTAGCGGTACCGATTTTCTCTCGACGGGCTGCCATGTTTTAAGTTCATTTTGATTAATTATCGATCTTTCTAGTCGGGCTTACGTTCAACTACATCCTACGCTGTGTGTTTTGATCTCTTTTCGGTTATCAACATGGTAATCAAATAATGTATGTTCGAACATTTCTTGTATTGTAGGTAGTTGAAAACACTTCATTTCATGAAAAAAATTCGAATTATCTCTACACGCCATCAGCATATCAACAACGAGAAGCACTGGCTAATATTTTTTGAATAATATATGATTTGTAGTATCATTGAACACAGACAAAAATAAGAAAAAATGTAATAAAAAAACCACCGACCGGGGTTAGATGTTCTGGTCTGTGGTAAAAAATGGGAATAATGCAATGAGTAGGAGTAGAACTATCAGTTAAAGAAGAAAACAGACAGGGATTATTTTCATACCGTGTCGCGCCTGGACTATAATATACAGGGAGTAATCTAACCTCTTGCACATAAAGAATTACAGTGGATAAAAATAACGAAACAAAAATTAAACATGTTTTGTTCTTTGTCAAATTTGATAAAATTTTGGGGAGCGCCGCTGGCCTAACCTCAGCTGTCCTGATCAGAGCTGTAAGTAAACGTAATTTCCGGATGCAATAAACATTTAAATATATTTATATATATATATATATATATATATATATATTGTAATGTTATGATGAATTGAAAAAAAAAATGTTGTTTATTATGCCCCACGTTTTATGCGCCAAAATTGTTATGAAATGAGATTTGAAATTTTTATTATCATTATCATAAATTTATTTTTGCCCCACGTTGGGCGCCAGATTGTAATGTTATGATGAATTGAAAAAAAAAATTGTTGTTTATTATGCCCTACGTGGGGCGCCAATTGTTATATAATGTGAATAGCTATTTATATTTTCGTTTATATTTATTATTATTTCATTTCTTATAAATATACTTTTTGCACCGCGTTGGGAGCCAAATTGTTATGTTTTAATATTGTAAAGACAAATTGTTGTTAATCTTGCCCCACGTTGGGCGCCAATTGCTATGATTCTATAATTGTAAAAACAATTAGTTGATTATTTTGTCCCACTTTGGGAATAAATTGATATGATATGATAAATTATTTTCACCCTATATAATATTTTGTGATGTAATAATAATTGCTAGCTAACGTCACTGTTTTCTCGTCACGTTGCTGCCAATTGTTATCACTTTTCTTACCACGACTGAACTCAGTTGGTACGCCTTTCGTCTCAGATAGCCGGTTCAGGCAATAGAGCCACTGCTTGATGTCAAATTCAATCTATTCAATGTGTATCAGTACGATTGTAGATCATTGTGGAAAATAAACGAGAAAGTATCGAAAAACAATTATTTCCTTTATTCAGGAAAACTTATATTACCCTGGCCTACGATAGATAACTTATGCTATGATCATTCTACAAATTTTCAAAGACAATCATGAGAAACGGTGACGAATAAATTATACACAACCTCACTTTTACTTGGAAGGTTGAAAAATTCTTTAATAGTTCAATATCAAAATGAAATAGAGTTCTTCTGATATGATACGAGTTATTTGTGAAGTTATTCAGTTTGTGATGTGCACTAGAAAAGTTTATACCTGACGCTGGAACTGTCGCTGTTACAATACACACCAGGAAATTGAATCCTCCTTCAATCTACTGCTCTCAGGTTCTCCAATACCAAAAAGGAACCATACAAATCCAGAAATCAGCTTTGAAATAGTTTTATGTGGATTACATAAGAAGTAATGTTGTTTGCTGCTATTTATTTTTTTCAATCTCCCCTAGTGGCTTTGTTTTCTATCACCTGGATACCATTTCTCCTTCTTTCCATCTCATTTGAATTTTCAAATTCGCGCACTTTGTTGTCACATTATCACTCTTTGGGGTTATCTGTCAAAACTTATAAACTAAAATATTTTTCTTTTCTTACAAACTATGTACAATATTCAATGATAATTGTCTCTGACACTTTACCGTTCTTATTTTCTCACAATTTCAAATCTTACATCTGACCATACTGTTCCCTGATTGGATATTGTCATCAAGAAGTTTGTTGTTCTCCCATTGGCTATTTTCACTTAGATACAATTTCATATACTGTATGTTTCAAGCTTATAATTTTGTTGATCACATTTTATTCAGGATGATTTTGTAAATCTAGACTTTTTTGTTGTCTTTTGAACAATTATGGGTTATAATCATTATAACAGTGTATGAAATTGATTGTATTATAGTATTTGGATATTTTTATCTATTAATATTATACATAGGCTTCATAAAGGAAATAGAATTTCAAAAATATGTAAAAACAATATCTCTTGAACTAATAGCTATTAAGTAATTATTCTTTTTGTGGGTTTTTTATGAAATTGTTTCCTTTTTTCCTTTTAAAATATATAACTGGTTTTTCATAACATAACAATATATATATATATATATATATATATAATTATATATATATATTATATATATATATATATAGAACCTTCATTTAGTCAATACAATAAATGTAAGAATATGTAACGAAAGTAGTTCTACAGGGTGTTGTTTCTGCCACCCTAACTATGGAATTTTAAATACGGACCTGGATTTTTTATCACTTTTTTTAGGCTTCACAATCATGATTATGACCATTGAAGCCTGAAAGAAGTGATAAAAAACCCAGGTTTGTATTTAAAATTTCATAGTTAAGGGTGGCCCAGGGAAAACAACACCCTGTAGAACACTTTCGTTTACATATTTGTACAGCCCATTGAAAGTTGCAATGACAAAGTGCAAACAGTTTCTGGAAATCTATTGTATTAAAGCAGATATAAGTAAAAAACAAAAATCAAATTTTTCGTTTTTTTCTGTAATCTCTGAAAGTGAGAGGGCTAGCTCAGATTTTTCAACATCATAGTAAAGCGCTCCATAATACGCAACTTTGCCTCCATTTAACCATCTCTGTATCTCTTACCGTTTCCGAGATCCCCATGCATCTACTCGAATTTCACTCACCCGGTATACACTTAGATATACCACATAGTCAATAAATATAATATGAAGTGAATAAATAAGCCATCATAAATAATATACTTATATACACACATAACATATACAACATGTAATAAAGTAGACTATAAAAAAAACTATAAGTAAATTTTGACTTATATAGCAGGTACGAAACTCACAAGTATTTCCTTTATTGGAGAATGTCACACAGATATTTTTTCAGATTACTTTTGAAGGACACAAGTGTAGAACATTTTTTTACGACTAGGGGAAGCTGATTATAGATTTTCAATCCTCTAACGAATGCAGATGTTTCTGTTCCTTCTTTTGATACCATCTGAATTGAAAAATCATTTCTAGATCTGGTATCAAAATTATGCACTTCATAATTGTACTTAACAATTTCTTGGAGGTATGAAGGAGCATTGCCGGATTTTATTTTGAAAATAAATATTAAAGTTTGATATTGCCAATATACTCTAAGCGGTAACCAGTCCAATGTACTCAACATATTTTTTATTGGGGTCTGTTTGGGACATTTTAATATTATGCGCATTGCACGATTTTGCAATTTTTGGAATCGGTTGATTTCATTCAGGTTCAATAAGAATAAAATTGTTGCGCAGTACTTAAAATGTGGTAGGATGAGAGTATTGTATAATACCATTAACGACCACGATAGAAATCTAGCACATCTATATAGATAATTTATTTTGAATGATATAATCCTAATAACATTATTTGCAGATTCCGGTAAACAATAACACCTAAATATTTGAACTGCTCACAGAATTATTTGTTATCTTGCAAACTGAAGTGCAGTTTCACAATTGTGCTTAGTTCTAAATCCAGACTGTGAGCTGTTTAATATGTTATTGTCTTCCAAATAATCTACCATTTGGTCCGAAACAATTTTGTCTAGAATTTCATCTATTGGGCTGAGCATATTGATTAGACGCTGGTCTGTAGCTTTATTAGAATTTGCCACTTTAGGAACTGGGATGATGGTTGATATTTTGAGTTCATTTGGTACTTTTCAACAATCAATAGATGTATTTATTATATTCAACAGCGGTTTAGCGATGCAATGAAAAAAAAAATTATAAATGCCATACCAATCTCATCAGAACTTCCTTTATTTGGCATAGAGATTATTAGTTCTTCAAGTTCTGCATAAGTTACTAACTTGAAGCGCTTCAGTAACTTTTTATTCTGTCTCTGAATAATAGGAAACTTTGGTCCAGAATGATCGATTTCATCAGTGATTTGTTTGATACTGTCAATGTAGTAATTATTCTGAAAAGTTTGGCATTTCAACTATGTTAGTAATTATTTCATTTTCGCGTATTTATAATGTAGTAAGATCTACTTCAAGTTTGTTTTTAGGGGTTAGCGTCTTCAAAATGTTTCACATTTCTCGTGAGTTGCTTTTGTTTTCATTTACATTGGTTTCATAAAATTTTGATTTTTCTTTTCTTATTGAGGTTACTGCAGTATTACGGTTTTGTTTGTAGTTTTCCCAATTTTCCTTGGTTTTTTTACTATTGTATAACTTATAACTTTCATCTCTATTTTTCGTAGCTAATTTTACTCTTTCATTCCACCATTCTTTAAAAGCGGGTCGAATTGTGATGTCTTTCAGGTGCAACTTCATCCAGGAAGTAAGTGTAGAGAAAAAACTTGATATTTTACATCAATGTCTAATATTTTATAGTTTCAGTTAACCTAATGTGGAATGTTGAATTGATTGTATGGCAGAAGAATCTAAACATTTTCATTTCGGGCTGTTTGCGATAGCTATTCAATTTCAAAGTGATGTAAACAAATGAACCTTGTTATATCCAAACTGGTAGATAAAGTCAGAACTAGTAGATGTCAACGCAGCTTTGGCACTCATCAAATCAAAATTATCAAAAAATCAGTTGTATTAACACAAAAGACACAGTATTGTTTATTGTTTTCAATCTAATTGGATGAACGAGTCTTTGGAAAGTGATGTTCTGCAGGTCTCCAAAGTGACCACGAAGGGGTGTGATGACTGAACTTGACGGGTTAATTTCGAAGAGACTGCCAAAGCAGGAACGATTGTTGATATTTCAGAAGAGCATCGCCCATGAAAATATCTATAAAATAGAGACAAATCGCCAACTTTTCTACGGTGTTCCAGACAAGTGAGCGAGTTTGTAAGCGAGGCATCACCGACGAGACGAATTGCCTTTTTTTGGACAGAATCCAATAGCCTCAGGATATGTTTAGGTGCCGCGCTCCAAATATGGGAACAGTATTCCAGGACAGGTCGGATCTGTGCCTTATAGATCATAAGCAGCTGGGTGGGGGTGAAATAGCTCTTGGCACGAAACAAAAAACCAAGTTTTTGGGATGCACTTTGGCAATGGACCTCACGTGATTTTCCCAGGAAAGGTTATTGCTGATAGTAATACCAAGCATCGATATGGATGGCTTCAGTGGTATGGTTACTCCTGACAAAGTTATGTTAGGCACAGTGAGATCGGCTTTTCTAGAGAAAAGACATGCTTGTGTTTTGTTTGCATTGAATTCTACCAAGTTATTAGATCCCCATTCGAGAATATGTCGTACATCTACAGTCAACATTATTTTCGAGGGTGAATTGTACACTGGCCAGGGTTTAAAGTTTCAATCCCAGGTTTACGATTGGTGGAATTTGACAGATGACACGTCTTCGTAGGTAATACATATTTCTCCAAAAAAAAAGAAGAAAAATATTTTAATTTTTTGACTATCAACTGGTTAGATTACATCATGTATATCCTGATTCCATCCCGATTCATTTTATAACGAATTTCAGTGGTTAAAAATTCAAAACTCAAAAAATGTATTTTTTTTTGTCAAATTCGTCCAAATTTTGAGAACTGCGGCACAGCGAAGTTATGGTAGGTAATATATATTTTTTATCGTAATAACTTCAAAGGAAAAATACTTTTATTTTTTGTTTTGTGCAAGTTAGATTACATCCTGCATATCCAGTTAACTTTAATCTCACCTATCCGCAATTTGAGCAGAACATTCAGGTCATCCGACTGTCAAGGATTTAATACAAAACGGTACATTTTGGTTTACGGCAATTGTCATCGTTTGCTAATGATTCATCAAATAAGAACAAAAAATCCCTCACAGGTGTATTCTGCAATTGATTGTACTGAGAAACAATACAAAATGGATACAGTGCTGTCGTAAAGTACTGAATAAATCAATTTTTAGCCAAACTATCCGTTTCTGAGGAATCTCCTGGAACAGGTCGATTTTTAATCTCAATTTTCCACATTTATAACGGAAAATTAAATATACAGGGTGATCCACGTTTGACTAATGACGTCCGCGACAATTTTTTCAGAAGGAACACCCTATATATTATTCAATTTTTTGAATCTCCATGGAAAACTGATTTCAAAAATATATCACGTGCGTGCGTTAAATTCAGTGCTCTCGTAAAGTAGTGGATGAATTCGCAAAAATTAAAGGAATCATTTTTGGAAAGAACGCTCGAAGCAGTCGAATTTTATTTTCATCTGGGCATTCTTTAAAATTTAATTAATACACATAGAATGATTCGTGTAGGAGAAATGACGTCATCGGTATTTTTTTAATGGCAACTCCATTTTTCATTACGGAATGTGAAAAGGTTATGAATATGGGTGGAATGAAAATAAAATAAGAAAAACTATTTTGCAATATGAAAATACCAAATGATAGCTTCAAACAACGACTATTTCCATTACTTGACAGGAGCCATAGCGACCAGAATTTTGTTTCTATAGCTGAATAGTTTTTGTGAAGTTATTTCTTCGAAGAATAACATATCTTATCGTTTGTCGATATATTATTGAGTAGTAACTTTGACATTTCATGGAAAATGATTGAATTAAATGAACGAGAAAGAATTGAAATTATTTGCATGATAGGATTTGGAGACAGAATGCGCACCCAAGAGAAGTAGTTGAATTGTTTAATGCAACTATCCTGATCGGCAACCTATTAACCAAAGCAATGGTAAGCGTTCTTCCCTAAACTTATTCCTTTAATTTTTTACGAATTTTTCCACTACTTCACGAGAGCTCTGAATTTAACGGACGCACTGTATGCAAACCCTATTTGTGATATATTTTTGAAATCAGCTTTCCATGGAGATTCCAAAAATTGAATTATATATAGGGTGTTCCCCTTGAAAAATTTTTCGCGGACGTCATTAGTCAAACGTCGATCACCCTGTATATTTAATGTTCCCTTATAAATGTGGAAAATTGAAGTTAAAAATCGACCTGTTTCAGGAGATTCCTCAGAAATGGAGAGTTTGGCTAAAAATGAAATTATTCAGTATTTTACGAAAGCACTGTATATTAGATACATAATATAACTGAAAACTTCCGCAGCCATAAATCGTTCCCAAAACAAGCGATACGATTTCTTATCAAGTGCACAATTTCCGACTACATAACACGTTCTTCTCCTCTGATTCCGGCGTTTTTCTTATTCATACGAATCCATTCAACACCTGGTGTACTATTTCAAAATACCATTCCGAGAAAATATTATCTGAGTTGTCGTGTCTGCGGTATTTTCGATGCACGAAGTGCAGAGATCAACGTTCTACTCGGGGTACGAGACTTACGAGAGATAGGTGATGGAAATTTGAAAAAATGCTCAGTAATCATGGGTCAAATGTGAGAAATGGAAAATATTAGTGATGAACAAAGCCAATCATCGATAATCAGACCGTGATCATTTAAAATGAATATGGAAATTCTATGCGGCACATAGATTAACATTTCATATTTGAGAATGGCATAAAATAATCTCCAAGAGGATGTACCCAACTGAGGCGCGCCTAGCGTCGTCGTGTGTATCCACGTCCTCCGATGCTGTACGAATGCCTCTCGAAACGTTTAAAGTTAAGGTTTTCCAGGATTGTTCTTTTGTTGTATGATCAAGTCGTAAACAACGCAACAATCTGATATTTTTTCAGAATTCCTGGTAAAATACATATATCCAATATTAACGCATCATCTATAGAACAATGACAGAAATGGATCAAATCAATCAATATACAGGATTCAACTGAAACCAAACTCAAGGGTGCTCGAGTTTTGTAGCAAACATTATTTTACAGGTGAGTGGGTTCACAACTATAGTCAAATGATTGACAAACATTTATTTTGATAGGAAAACCTGCAAAAGTTAGTCCATCAAAGATAATCAATTGTTCGTCGAGGTATGTTGCCAGGAAAGCAGTTTTCTATGGATTTTTAACCTATCATACCCAACTAACATTATAGGAAAATTATACCAAGCAGAGGGGTGAAATGGCTTGAAGAATTCCGAATTTACCCATTTCTGACCGAATATTCTACCTTCAACTACTACTAACTCCAAAGTTATAATTCGGGTTATAAAAAGCGTAACTGAGACCACCGGATCTCCTTCAAAAACCATAAACTTAATAGGCGTAGTGCATAGTATGAAATTACTTGTTATCAACTTCAAATATACCTTCGCAGCCTCATGGGTCAATAGAGTTATTTATTAGGTTAAATTTCACCTAAAGGTGACCAGCAAAATGTGTTCAAAATACTTGAACTTTCAGGAAATACTTTCTAATAAATATTAACCTATTTATTACCTCATGTATGTGCACATAGTCAGGGAATAAACAAGTCGGTAAACAGGTCTACTATACACTCTACATTACCTATTTTGGCACCAATTGAGTTGAATGGCCATTTTTTGCCTTGTTTATACCTAATGTTCCACAATGAGGGCGAGATTACTACAATATTTGTTTAATAAGACTAAATGTCTACAACGAAGTCAAAGTTACCAGAAATGAATTCCTCCAAGCAACTTGGGCTATTATCAGATATTGAAGCCCGAATCTATTCGGATGAGGATGACATGATACAATTTACTCTCTTCAAATAATTTATTTTGGAGCTGAATTTTAGAAATCTATAAAATGACCTGTAGAAATTCGAATAAAATCAAACCATACAGGTTATACCACCAACTACTATCGATTAGATGCCAGAATGGGAATATAATCCGAACACTTACCAAGTCCAAAGATCAGAGCCATCATGTTCCCACTTGAGAATATTCTACTATGTGCTCCACGTCTTTTGATGACGGCAACTATTTCAAAACATTCATCAACCATTTTTATGGATAAAATATGAAAGCAAATAAGTGTTAACCATCGACGGAGGCAATACAAAAAAGGGTTAAGTTAGGTTATGCCGGTAATGGATGGATTGACAGAATGAACAGAATGAATGCATAGATAAGCTGCGTTCAACAAGCTTCGTCTGTCGCCAGCGGTAAACTACTGCCGTGACGTTTTCAATGATACGACGAAATGAAATTCAATAAAGTTGGTCCAGCTGAAGCAAATGGGTAAAAAAAAATTGAATAAAGTGCAAGAAAACGAAAGCAAATAGCAAAACAATAAAAGATTGATGTGTTGAAACGATGACTTAGAAAATTTCAACACTAATCATTGCGGCGTCCGGAAACGTCGAATTAAGTTTTTAAGCAAATCATAATATCTCGATTTTTGAGAGGTAGTCACAATTGGCAAACAAATTGAATTAGATATTTCCGAGCACGGCATTCTGCAAAGTTAGCATTCTAAGAGTACTTTCAGACTATGCGGAACGCGGACATGTCAAACTTCAATTTTTGAGCCAATCACTACACACCATTTGATATTTAAAATGTTATGATTGACTATTTCTCTTCGGGTAGAGATTCCCTCCTTACACTGAGATAACATTATCATGGATATTATTATGGCAACATGTACACTGAATACAATTATCGCGTACTATTTTCAATACCACTGATATTTTATGTTCAATTCCAGAATAAACACTTCAATTTCAGAATAAATACTTATTACGGCGTTTTGTAGTATATATCGTTTTCTTTGAGTAACTAGGTATAGGATAGACGATACTTGGTTTTACCGTCAACAAGAAGTAGAGAATAATGTTTGCTTTTTCTCCGTATTAGGAATTAAAACGATCATTTTAGTGTTTCTGCTCAGAATATCGAATAATAAAAATAAAAATGTATTATCCACGATTCCAATCCAACCAGAGAATGGAACGTATAGACATATCGCATGGAAAAACATCCCATAACAAATTTGTATTTCATCACCTGACCACAATGTGAAAGGGTCTGAAATCCCAAGATAAGGAAAATGGACTTCAAAGTCAGGAATAAAGGTTACTTTCGACTTTGCATAAAGCCTATGTGTTCTCAAAGTTGAAATTTTAGGAAAATGCGACTTAAAGGTCCCATATGGGATATACGCCATATTTTTTGGGTTGAAGCGTTTCCGCTATTGCAAAAATGATCCATAATTTTCTTGAATCGATTATATTTTAAGGAGTGATAGTAAAAAAATTGGTGTTTATGATATGTATATACATACTTCATCTATGAAATTAGTTTCTGCAGTGTTTGATGAAAACAGTTGAAGAAGTACACTTAATTTTATGAATTTTTTCCATACAAATTTGATATTTTGAAGGGGCTCACTTGTTCTACATAAATAAAATTCAACATTATCACAGAAAAGTTTGTATCGCAAATAAAACCCGAACTAGTTGTGAATGCGAAACCATCACTTGCATACATCATTCTCTGCTGTACGTTTCTTGACAGTTCGTTTTTCATACGTCATATTCATCTTCAAAACTTTTACGAATAAAGATGTAGGTTAAGATATACAATATACAGTGAACTTTCATTATCTTCTACCCAACTAACATTATAGGAAAATTATACCAAGCAGTGGGGTAAAACGGCTTCAAGAAGTCCGAATTTAACCATTTCTGACCAAATATTTTACCTTCAAGTACTAACTAACTCCAAAGTTATAATTGGAGTTATAAAAACCATAATTGAGACCACCAAATCTCCTTCAAAAACCAAAAACTTAATAGGCGTAGTGCGTAGTATGAAATAACTTGTTATGGACTTCAAATATACCTTCACAGCCTCATGGGTTAATAGAGTTATTTACTAGGTTATATTTTACCTAAAGGTCACCAGCAAAATGTGTTCAAAATACTTGGAACTCTCAGGAAAAACCTTCTGGTGAATATTTACCTAATTATTACCTCATGTGTGTTCATATAGTCAGGGAATTGACAAGTCAGTAAACAGGTCTACTATATACTCTTCATTACCTATTTTGGCATCCATTAAGTTAAAGGAGTTGCCTGGACATTTCTTGACCTAGTTTATACCTACTGCTCTACAATGAGGGCAAGATTACCACAATATTTGTCTAATCAGACTAAATGTATATAACGAAGTCAAAGTTACCTAAAATAAAATCCTCAAAGTAACTTAGTCTATCATCAGTTATTAAAGACCAAGTCGATTCAGATGAGGATGACATGATACAATTCACTTCCTTTAATTTTTTTATTGTGCCCTAAATTTTGAAAATCTATAAAATGCCGAGCAAAAATTCGAATAGAGTTAGTAAACCATACAGGTATACCACCAACTATTATCGATTGGCTGTCAGAATGAGAACAAATGAAAATATAATCCAAAACCATTTTATACTTTCCGATGTCCAGAGATCAGAGCCATCATCTTCCACTCAGTTGACTGATAAATTGTATATTTCGGGCACCGCATGCGGAACGCAGAAATGTCAAATCAGAATTATTCAGCCAATCACAACACACCATTTTATATTTAAAATGTTATGCTTGGCTATTTCTTTTCGGAAAGAGATTCCCTCATTAGACCATAACATTAATCATGGTTTCTATTCTGGGAAGATATGCACTATTATCAACATTACTGATGGATTTGATATTTAATTTCAGGGTTTTGTAGTCTATATCCATTTCTCTGAGTAACTATAGGTTACTTGGCTTTACCATTAACATTAGCAAAAAATATTGATTTTTTCACCCCGTATTGACATTTGAGTGTTTCGGCACAGAACATATAAGTAAAATATAAATTTATTATCCACGATTCGCAATCCATCCAGAGAACGAAACGTATAGACATGCATGAAAAAACATCCAATAACATATATTGTATTTCATCACGTGACCACAATGTGAAAAGGTCTGAAATCCCAAGATAAGGAAAATGGACTTCAAAGTCAGGAATAAAGGTTACTTTCGACTTTGAACAAAGTCTATGTGTTCTCATAGTCAAAATTTTAAGGAATTTCGACATATAGGTCCCATATGGAACCTACGCCATATTTTTCGGTTTGAACCGTTTCCGCCATTGTAAAAAGAATACATAATTTTCTCGAATCGACCACATTTTAATGATTGGTAGTCAAAATATAGGTGAATATGATATGTATACACATACTTCATCTATAAAACCAGTTTTTGAAGTGTTTGATGGAAAAAGTTGTGAAAGTAGACATAAATTAATGTTTTTTTTTTCATACAAATGTACTAATTTGATGGGCCCACTTGTTTTAGACAAGTAAAAATCAACATTATCACAGAAAAGTTTGTATCGCAAATAAAATCACAACTAGGTGTGAATGCGAAACCATCACTTATTTCATTCTCTGCTATACGTTTATTGACAGTTCTTTCTTCATACGCCATGTTCATGTCAACTTCAACGCTTTCACGAATAAGCATGTAGGTTAAGATACACAATATACAGTAAACTTTTATCATCTTCTTCTAACCTGCCATGGTTTGTTGTTTGTTTTATTACAGTGTTTATAACCTGAAATAGGTAAAAATGACTACATTTTTACCATCAGTCGACTAGTCTGGAGGCAATTTTACCTATTTATGCCTTCAACTTATACGGAAAAATGTCTTAATTTCCCAAATTTCGACTTCTGAATTACTTCCATTTTTTTCCCCATAATGGTAAATTTAAGGTAATTATAACGTAATAATTACCTTCGCCGATTAGGGCGCTGACCTATTCGAAGGTCGAAATGACGTAAATTTTACCTATAATGTTTGTTGGGTAACCTTCAACTGTTTGTTTTAATATGGTGTTTATAACCTAAAATAGGTAGAAATGACTAAATTTTTACAATCAGTCGACTATTCTGAAGGCAATTTTACCTATTTATGCCTTTGACTTATTAGGCAAAATGTCTTGATTGCCCAATTTTCGACTTCTGAGTTACTTCCATTTTCTTCCCATAATGGTAAATTTGAGGTAATTATAACGTAAGAATTACCTTCGCCAATTTGGGCGCTGACCTATTCGAAGGTCGAAGTGACGTAAATTTTACTTAAAATGTATGTTGGGTAGACAAATTATAAGCATTAGAAATAAAATTTTAAAATAATTTTACTTTCTGGGCAGTATGATCGATTCAAAATTTAAATACTGTACGTCCCGGAAATAGCTATGTGGTGACCGATATACCGTAATTATTTCGCCTTCGGGATCTTCCACATTCGCCATTTCCAATGCCCTAATGACTGTTAAAACTAAAAATAGACAGCTAATTGAATTCAACGAAACCGCATTAAGAAACCCAATAAAACATTAATTGCCATTCGGGCCCACTTTTAACAACCATTGAAAACCGATAAATCAAACGAAATTGGCGCATCTCTCTGTAACCCGTCAGGAGGGAAAAAGTACCACCAGGACTCATTTTCATCAACCGTTGAACAGCGATAAATGGAACACCCTGTAAAAAAAGAAAAGAACAACAAATCGCCAGACTCATTGTAATGAAGAGAAATAAAAAAACGAATGATCTCAAGCACTCTTTCAAGTCCGCTAAATTCCCCGGAGATTTATGTGGTTTTTATGACTCTCCTAATTTTTATCGGATTACGTCCCTCCGAAAAAGGGGATGAACATTGTATGACATGCCTAGGAAAGTGGTGAAATAGTAAAAAGATGCTCGGGAATATCAGCCCTTAAACGTCACATTTTACAACTGATAATAAAAGGAAATCTTATTGCGGCTAAGATTGGGACGTTACTATGCAGCGGCGTAGAAAAGTGGATTTTTATGGGGGTTGTTGAACCATTATTCAGATTGAATTATCGCTTTTAGGCCAACTAATAGAGGTTTTTTTCCACTTCAATAAAGTCGCAAATAGCCTATACCACCTTTAAAAAGATAGTTCGTAGATGAAAACCCCGGAGTCTGCCCCAGCAAAATTGCTTTGTGGAATTTTTTTAACAAGAAATATTGTCAAAAATGACCACTTTTTGTTTTTTTTTGAATATTTCAAAAGGTATTGGAGGAATCGTTTTACACTCAACAGAACTTTTGTAGAGAATTCAAATACCTACAAAATGTTTTTTTGTGCGATCGAATCGGTGCATTTTCTACTGAGAAAATTCGGGAAACCATTATTTATAAATTCAAAGCTGGACAAACAATCTCGCGGGAAATTATAGATAATAACATGTAGTTCAACTGTGCGCAAGATGGTTTCTGTCCGATGTGTAGTTTTTGCACAATCGCGTTACAAACAATTCAAGGGCTTATCTTGCAAAATGCGCCGATTTAAGGGAAATCGTCGTATTCAAATTCTGTGAACGGCATCTGGAAGTGAAGATCAATATCTACAATTTGTATATTTTGGATTTTCACCTGAGAGGTGGGAAATGTGTGAAAATGTTACTGAAAACTGAAACGCTTGACAGTGCGCTGCATGAAAATTTTCTTTGATTATAATTATCAAAACAAAAAATACAACTAACATCATTGATATGAGTTCTGTAGAATTATATTCGTTCATACCATCAGACATTGCAGAGTAATTGTCTTTATAGGCACTACTACATTTACTATTATTAAAGTAATCTAATATCTTTTAATTTCTTTATATGTATCATATTTAACTGATAAAAGTTTAACATAATACAAGAATTTGCTAAAAACAAAATTGCTGATAAACAAAAATATACATTAATATCCTTTAAACCGAGGATCTAAATTTTGTGTATTTTTATGTCATTCAATTAATTGAGTAGATGCAAAATTTAATGAATGAAAATAGGATCTTTTTCGAATACGGTTTAAAATGTCATATCAACATTCTCATTCATTATTTTTTTTATAAAAATAATTGTAAGTGAATATATTGCATTGTATGTGAACATATTACATTTATGTATTAAAAAAATGTTTTACATATATTTATGAATGAAAAAAATGTACGAATATGTATGAAACGAAAAATTGTTGTGGCTAATTACTTTAACCAATAAAAGTACTTATCAGAATAAGTATACTTACCTTTCAATACAAGCTATACTATTAACTAATGTAGTATAATGGTTAATAAAAAAATCTTTGAATAACTTAAAATGTATGCAAAAACACGCTTATATAATTGCATTTAATTTTTTAAGCTTTAGGATTAAGTTAGGTTAAGTTACTGTCCGAGTTTTATACCGAATGTTCAGGTACATTTTATTTTTTGTGTTAAATCTTTCAAGCTCTAGGATTAAGTTAGGTTAAGTTACACAATTGACTATTCTTATACAAATTTATATTTGTCTACAAAGAAAATAAATGCTACTTACTTACTTACTTTATAACTTATATGACTCGACTGTTTCTCGAGCGCACTCTCAAGCGATTGGAGCAACTTTCAGTGACCTTTTCAACACATTTCCCACCTCTCAGGTGAAAATCCAAAATATAAAAATAGTAGATATTGATCTCTACTTTCAAATGCCGTTTACAGAATTTGAATACGACGATTCCCCTCAAATCGGCGCATTTTGCAAGATAAGCTCTTAAATTATTAATAATGCGATTGTGCAAAAACTACACAACGGACAGAAACCATCTTGCTCACAGTTGAATAACATGTAATTATCTATCATATCCGGTAAGATTGTTTGTCCAGCTTTGAATTTATTAAAATTATGAGTTTTTGAAAAATGGTATTTATCTTTTTAGAGGTTTTTTCCGAATTTTCTTCTTTTTAGAGGTTTTCCCGAATTTCCTCTTGGTGTAGAAAATGCAACGATTCGGTCGCACAAAAGTGCTCATTTTGACAATATTCTTGTTAAAAAAATTCCACAAAGCGATTTTGCTGGGGCCGACTCCGGGGTTTTTATCCACGAACTATCTTTTAAATGGTAGTATAGGCTATTTGTGTCTTTATTTAAGCGGAGAAAAAAACCTCTATTGCTTGGCCTATTAATAAAATGTTTTAGTTACATTTGCTATGATTTCATTCTACTACTACTACTACAAAATTCAACAACTTGGTACGATGAGGTGACTACCACATTCATGTTGCCCAACAGCAGTTTCAACGTAGCTTCCAAAAAGTTAGGATGGGATAGTAAAATCCATTTTGTTCCATTTGTTATGGTTTTCACACTGTACTGGTGCAAAGGTAGTCAAAATTTAGAATTTCACGTAGAATTCAAATTATCCAATTATATACAGGGTTTTGTCAAAATAACATATTCTTTGTCAAAAAATTAATTAAAGAGTTTGTGCCGCGCCGCATTTTGTATTATCGCTTTTCGTTATCTGAGTTTTCGTATTGAATTATGAATTTTGTCAATTGAAATTCAATGCGTAAATCTGGACCTGGTTCAGTGCACTATCTTTCAAAATATTTTTCGATTATGACGGTTTTTTGAAATTAGGCGATAACACCAGTTTTTATTTATATAATCGCTTTTTATGGTGTGCTTGAAAGACACTGTAGTTGACCATATATCGTTTGAAAATGTTTCTTTTTGCTAATTCACGTTTTAAGCCTACTCACACAACAACTGGTACAATTTCGATAGAGACCAGTCATTATTGCCATAATTATTATTCCAAAATATGACAATGAGTCCGTCAGTTTCAAAACCTTGAACTAATTAATTCCTTTTTGCAATTCATTCACTGAAATTTTGTTCCGTTTTCGCGAAAAGAAATTCAAAAGTTTTACTGACTTTGTTTGTACCATGTTAGATTTGCAAATAAGCAAGAGGGACATTTTTACCTGAAAATTTATGGTTTGCAGATTCAAATAAATACATATTCTAATTTGTTTCAGCTTTTTACGTTCGGCAGTAGATGTTTCGTGTTGAAAGGGGAAACATTATCAATTGAATATTGAATGGAAAGATTTGTCTGAAAATAGAAAAATCCAGGATAAAAACGAAGTTATGAATATCAAACAGAAAACATCTACTTCCCCGGCTTGAGCCACGCTGGATATTGAACTACATCTATACTAATATTATGAAGAGGTAAAATTTGGAAGCGCCCCCCTAACTTCCGTAATTATCGAGGTAGAATGATGAAACTCTCAGGACTGATGAAAATGCTGAAATTACACCTACTGACTTAATGCCGTTGGCCTAAGTAACATAAACCGCCCGCCAGTCGCGATGAAATTACCCATTTTTACGGTAAATCATATAAGGGGGCAAAATAGGCTCAAAATTCCCTCAGATTCGTAATCAGGACCCCCAACTTACTACGTAGAATTGTGAAATTTGCAGAATCGAGAGATAAACCAAAACACTTCTCACATAAACCAATACTTCTGGTGGAGAATAGTGATAAATTCTGAGCATCGGTTTATGGGGCTCTCAGTTCAGAAATGAATCAATTTAACCGACGGAAATTTTCCCGGAAATGTATTTTTCGAGATAATACTCTTAATATTTCTCTCGCTAATTCAAATGCTTATATTCAATCAAAATCAAGGGATGTCCTGACGTTGCCATGGAAAACAAATGAGGATTGACACAATTAGTGAATTCAGTTCTAATTGAATTTAATGACTGGTGTAACAAGAACAGACTCATTATGAACCTAAATAAAACAGTATGCATGCAATTTGCGAATTCATCTAGAAGTCTACATAACCTCAATCTCAGTTCCCAAAACAAATCTTTGGCCAGTTCGACAAAATTATTGGGAACTATGATTGACTCACTCTTCACATGGCAATATCATATCGATTTTACATGTAAGAAATTGATAAAATCTCTCAAGTGTAAGTTAGATACAAAATCACTGATATCAGTTTATTATGCTGAATTTCACTCGTTATCTTTTATTTTTTTCAATTAAGCATCAAAACTGTATTTGACAAAATTTTCATAATCTTTGTTTCATTTCAGCATGTATGGTTTTTTTCAGTTAAACGGCAAAGTTTATTAGGCAATTTTTGTTTTGAAATTTGATTACACCATGGATTTGTAGTCGTTATTAATGAAAACCATGAAATTTCATTAAAAATATTAGTAACAACGAGTTAACAACCTTAATTTTGGTAACAAAGTATTTGATATTAATTTTTATTTAGATTATAGACATATTTAAAATCTGGCAACACTACTAGAACACCAGTGAATTTGTACAGCGAAAATCCGAAGTCAATAGCTCATTCCGTTCTAGAGTTATAACTCCTGAAAGTATGGTAATGTGAGCGATTTCTGGTGGAAGCGATTTTGTAATAAAAATCTTACTACGCCACTGGATTTGTGAATTATATTCCCTTAAAATCATTTATTTAAGTTTAGGTTATAAGTGTATTCGAAAATAACAGAAAATTAAAAATTCATTTTCAAGTTATGCAGTTTTCAATAGCCCATAAAAACGAAATGAACCGAATCAAGTTTTAAAGTATCAAAATTATTTATTCAATAATAAAACAGAAAGCAGGACAAAAAAATGTTCCTTTTTTATTCTGCAAAACTCAACTGAAACAAGCTTTTAGAGAAGGTATCAATAATTTGAGGAAAGCTGAACATTGGGCATAGGTATTGTACTAAATCAATAGTAGGCTGTGATTTAGTACACCACAAATCGCTCACATTACCATACTTTCAGTAGTTATAACTGTTGAACGGAATGAGCTATTGACTTCGGATTTTCGCTGTACAAATTCACTTGTGCTCTACTTGGTATAGGCAGTGTTGCCAGATTTCAAATATGTCTGCAATCTGAATAAAAATTATAATCAAATACTTTGTTTCCAAAATTAAAGTTGTTGTAACTTCGTTGTTAACCAATATTTTTTTATGAAATTTTGATGGTTTTCATTTATAACGACTACGAATCCAGTGGAGTAGTTAAATTTGGAAAAAAAAATTGCCTAATAAACTTTTGCCGTTTTTGACGAAGAAAAAAAACCATAGAGTGCCTTGGAAATGAAACTAAAGTTATGAAAATTTGTGTCAAGATACAGTTTTTGATGCTTGATATTAGAAAAAAATATTTTTGAGATTGACTGAAAAATGCGTATTCTACAGGGGTGGTTCCATTTTAAATGGGTCACACTGTATCATAATATTGCTGTCTGGGGATTAGCTACTGGATGACAGGATTTCCATAAAGCAAAAAGAACTGCTGAGATTGATATTCAATTTGGATTATAGAACTTCCTGTAGAGAGACATTCTAACAAAACAAAATATTGACAGATACAAGTTTTTCGATTTTGAAAATATTAACATATATAGATGAAAATAAAGGTATGCTACAAATGATAAAGAAATGCATAATTATAATACAAGGAGTAAAAATATTATCACAACTCGAAAACATCATGCAAAATATGAAAAATTTCCTAAATTTGTTGGTATTCGCATTTATAACTTACCGCCAAATGATATGAAGACCTTGTCACCTCATCCCATAAAAAAAAAACTTTTTTATCAGAAAAATGATTTTACACGGTAGATGAATTTACAAAAGTGAGCAATGGGCGATCGTGTTTATTTTGAAAGAAAACATATGGGAAATTGGCTCTCGGTCGAATTTTCTGAAATTTTATTATGTTAAAGTAGGATGGGTCATTAGGAAAAAGTGTGAGTTCAAATGATTTTGTATGTTTAGTTTCTGAGATATAAGCGGCCAAAATTCGAAAAATCGTCGGATTGGGTTAGATTGACAAAGAAAAAAGCTGTTTTTCTAGTCGAAATAAGACAAAGTGAGGATGAAAATGTATTGATAGGAACTCATAAACATGCTCAACTATAATCTAATTGGTGATAGTACATTAGGGTGTATACGAAGCATAGTAAAAAAATCGTTTTTCCGGATTTTTTTTTGTCACTATTTTAAAACCAAAGGGTTATATTTTGTCAAGATATCATAGTTTCAGTCTATTGTAGGCGAAAAAACCTGTTTTGTTTCTTGATGACTCTTTCTGTTTGAAATATATATTTTTTTTTATTTTCGAGTATATCCCTATACTGAAAACAATTGACAGATCGTTTTTGATTACAAAAAAAGGAATTAATTGCTCCTGCCCATCGAATAAAAGATAGGGTAACATTCTGATGAACTCAATTACCTTTCATTTAGATAAAGGGTGCGTTACATTTTTTTTAGGTTATTTACAATGTTTTTATTGAATATCTAGAAAATTGTTCTGTTAATTCAGACCATATTTTACTCACAATATTTTGAAAATGTTGACTATCATATACGATAGTTTTATCAACTTTGTATGTTGCGTTTCTAAGATATGCATTTTTGAAGTTTACGGTATTACGATATATGGGGTAACCTATCGATTTAATACAATTTTATGGAACTTTCGACATATTCAATTCCATTATAAAACTTTTCGAAATCAATTATTTGATACTATAAACAAAACAAACCACACTAAACAACAATTTGGAACTCAACAGTATAGACTAAAAAAAAATCGAATTATAAATAACGAATTCTAACATAAAAAGTCAATTAATATTATGGAAATTATAATATAACAAATCGAAATTGAAACTAATAATTTATAAACAACATAATCAACAATTTACATAATGGAACTCCCAAAAACAAACAATAACCAAAACCCAAATTCAAATAAAATCATTAATATTGTTATTGATTGGTCTATTTGCGCAATCTAAAACATTTCTCAATATGTTACCAAGATAACAACTGTAATAATTATTTTTAATTAGTAAGTAGTAAGTATAACCAGCTTTTCAAACACTCTTCAAACTGGGCACATATAGGAAAAGAAAAAAATAGTTTATCCATTGTCCAAATCTGAATATCCCCGTAGATGGAAAAGGTGAAGAACAGTGTCGAGATTATTCGCAAAAAACATGTTCCGAAACGAAATTCCAGCATTCTCACGCATTATTCTTGCTCAATTAGCAAAATAACCAGCAACCAACGACCCTCCGCATAACAAGAACCATTTTTCCCCGTCAGTCGGTGTCACCTCAACCGGTCCAATAACGGCCAGTTAAAAAATGATGCATGGACATGACGAATATATAAAATTAAAACTTGTGCGTCCATTGAGCACCAACGACTTAAAAAAAGAGTCAATTCGCGCGACGGGGAATCTCGTCGAATTAACAAAACGCACCGTCTCGATATCGTCGCGAATTAACAAAAGGCACCTTCTCGATATCGTGCTGTCAAACAGGCGATATTTTCATCTCCATCAAGAGTCATCAACACGTGGTGGTAGGTCGGATACAGTGCATACGAAATTGTGAAACTATTTCTTAAAATAAGGGTTTTTCATAAAGATAGATAGATAGATAGATAGATAGATAGATAGATAGATAGATGTTTATTAACTACGGTATATAAGGATACATTAGTAGCAAGTCAGTAGAAAAAAAACAGAGTAAAATAGATCTGATATATAAACACACAAACGTACATACATACAGATTAATAATAGGTACATATTAGAAATGTTATGAAATTCAAGCACTGAGGTTAAGGCAACATATTCCTCTGTACCTAAAAAACATTTTTTAATTAAATATTCCATGATTTGTTTTTTGAACATTGGCAAGGGTAAATTCCTGGTAGTGAACGGTAAGATATTGTAAAGGTTGACATCGAGTGAGTTCTTTGAGGATTTCTGTAAATTAAACCGGTAAGGTCTCAATAGGTTAGCCCCACGGGTGTTATACTCGTGAAAATGGGAGTTGGTCGGAAAACCGTCTTTATGTTTATGTATTTCCAAGAGAGTATGGTATATGAAAATAGATGGTAATGGCATGATGCCCAAATTTATGAAGAGGGGCCTACATGAATCTCGGTAACCTGCATTCGAAATTGTTCTAATTGCGCGTTTTTGGAGCGTGAAAACTTTTGTAGCATTGATAAAGAATAGTTTTTAACAAGTTCGGTGAAAGAAAAAGAGAATATAGTTCATATACAGAAGCGATATCCACACTATAAATAATACAGAAATGGACAAATATATCGGAGATTTTCAGATTCACAAAATCAGCACTTTCACAGCTGAAAATATATAGCAAATGAACAATCTATATGAATGTGAAACTTACCAGAATTTAGAATTAAAAATTTAGATGAACTGAAATTGTTTTTATATGAGTGCAACCATGATTTTGATTTTATCATTCTCTCAGAGACATGGCAGATTGTAGATATCACCATGTATAATCTAGAAAATTACTATACTGTATATAATGAGGCCCATCACAATCAAAATAATGCAGTAATGTATGTTAAAAAAAATAGGGAGAAATAACTGGAATAAATTGATTTCAAAACTCATCAACAAACACTTATCAATTTTAGCCTTATACAGACCACTAGACTAGGAGGAATCGGCGCATGAGTACCGAAAACTATTCCACCTCAATTTTTTTATGCGATCCTCTTCAAATTGCCCTACTGATGATGTTGCCATGGGGCAACCCCATGCCATATTGTTTAAACCGAATTGTTTAAACAATTGCAAGGAATTGTTATTTTTCAACCGGACAATTTTTTTTATATTCTTTATTGAAATACAAATTAAAAAGGTCCTATGACTTTTCACGATAAAGTTAATATTTTTAGAGATATGAATTTTTAAAGGTTCGAAAAATCTCAAATTTGGGTATTTTGACCCATGAAATATATATAATATATATAAAAAAAAATATAAATAATATTTTTTTAATTCTTTATACAATAGTTAATAACATTCTTAATAGATATTTAAAAAAAATTCATTGTTTATACCTGTTTTTTTATTGTTAATTTCGCGCGCTCACAAGTATGCGTCGAACCCGGTTTGTGAAATTTTACCTGCTTTACACGCATTTACGGGTTGTGATACGACTAGTAAAATTGGCACAAAAAAAAAGCTTTAGAAATGATAAAAGTAAAAGAAAATCGTGATGCTTTAGTCCCTCTTGGCAATGGCTTGGATTTAAGTACTAAGGAGTTGAAAGGCTTAGAAAGATTGTATTTAAATATTTTGGGTAAAAAAGGTAACACGGCGGATGAAGCTAGACAAAGTATCTTTTCTCGTTGCTTTGGCACTAATATTAATTTATCGAAAATTCCGTGCACATCAGATGCCTTGCATTTGCATGCACTTAGAGCTTCTGCTCAAACATACATTTGGAAAAATGCATTGAATCCCCAATATGAAACAGATTTTACGAATTTCGGAAACAAACTAGAGAATGGTACTTTGCTACCTTTATTTATAAACAAAAGCCCATTTCCAACTGATCTTAAAAATATTGTGTAATTGTAAGAAATCCTGTGCAACCAAAGCTTGTTACTGTAAAAAAAATAATATTAGTTGCATACTTCTATGTGGTTGTGATCCAGAAGACTGTAAAAATATAATATATAAAAATGATATTGATAATAAATACTTATTTTTAAATTTTGTGTCATTATTTCATACTTCTACATCTATAACCTTCGTTTGAAGAAGCTATTCAATGTAATTACTTTCTGTTTTAATAAAAAAAAAGGTAATATAAACTGATAAATAAGTAATTTTAATTACATGTTCCGATTTATGCTTAAATAACTTTTGTAAAATTGATTCCAGAAAAAAAATTTGTTAAAAACAAATTGTAGACAATTTCATTATTAATAACATTGCTCTCTTTAACAATCTTGATAAAGTTAATAGTTTTCAAGATAAATGATAAATAATAATTCAGGACACAGAGAGGCCGATGCAGCGCATGAGTCAGAGAGAGACGGCGATACTTTAAAGGTAAGCGACTCATACTTGTGAGCGCGCGAAATTAACAATGAAAAACAGGTATAAACAATGTTTTTTTTTTAAATATCTATTAAGAATATTATTAACTATTGTATAAAGAATTTAAAAAAATATTATTTATGTATTTTTTTTTTTTTAATATATTTTTCATGAGTCAAAAGTACCCAAATTTGAGATTTTTCGAACCTTTAAATATTCATATCTCTAAAAATATTAATTTTATCGTGAAAAGTCATAGGAACTTTTTAATTTGTATTTCCATAAAGAATATGAAAAAAATTTGTCCGGTTGAAAAATAACAATTCCTTGCAATTGTTTAAACAATTTCGGTTTAAACAATATGGCACGGGGTTGCCCCATGGCAACATGCATTTATATCATCAGTAGGGCAATTTGAAGAGGACCGCATAAAAAAATTGAGGTGGAATAGTTTTCGGTACTCATGCGCCGATTCCTCCTAGTCTACACCCGCAACAAGTATACGAACCTTCAATGAAGAACTTGTCCAAAAGTTGATATTCAAATCGTTACAGGGGACATAAATCTGAATATTCTGGGTGATGATAATGAAGATGATAAGAATGACCTCAATATTTGGAAATTTATTAATAGCAATAAATCACAATTACAGCACACGTCATAAAAATATTTCCTCCGTTATACCAAGTCCCGAAAAAAATACCATACAAAGAAGTTACGCCTACCTGGGACCTAAATTATATAGCTTGATCCCTCCTGAAATAAAACAATTCAATTCTCGAAATTTATTCAAATCAAAAATAACAAAATGGATGAGCTACCATTCACGCCTTGTCATTCATCAATATATCGACAGAAAAATCATCCAAAGTTAAAAATGATAGTTTAAAGAAACTAAAAAACACGCTTTAATAGAAAACCAGACTAAAAAAATTGAAAATAAGAATGTGTAATGTACTATATAATTATTGATACCATGCACCCCACGCTTTTTTTTAAAATAAAATAATTTTTTTCTTATTTTCTATTTTTTTAGTCTGGTTTTCTATTAAAGCGTGTTTTTTAGTTTTTTTAAACTATTATTTATTTCCTACTTTTTAGTGTGGTTTATTTATAAAAGCGTGTTTTTTTAGTTTTTTTTTAAACTATTATTTTTATTAATTTTTTGCAAATTGAAAAATGGAATAATCTTATCAAATTAGATAATCATAATCTCCGACCCCAAAAACCCCACATACCAATTTTGAATAGAATCAGACCATAATCACAAAACTCGGCCGCCATTTCAAAGCCGCCATCTTTAATTTTCCAATTTTCAATAGAGAATCATGATATTCGACCCCAAAAACTCCTACATACCAATTTTAAATGGAAGCAGACCATAATCACAAAATTCAGCCGCCATTTTGAAGCCGCCATCTTGAATTTTTCAATTTTACAAAAGAATCATAATACTCGACCCCAAAAACCCCCACATACCAATTTTGAATAGAATAGACCATAATCACAAAACTCGGCCGCCATTTTAAAGCCGCCATCTTGAATTTTTCAATTTTCACAAAGAATCATAATATTCGACCCCAAAAACCCCCACATATCAATTTTGAATAGAATCAGACCATAACCAAAAAACTCGGCCACCATCTTGAATTTTCCATTACAAATCAATATTCGACCAACCTACATACAATTTGAATAGAATCAGACCTAATCAAATCCCTTTTGAGCCGCCATCTTGAATTCTCAATTACAAAGAATCTAATTCGACTACAAATCCCACATACCAATTTTGAATAGATTCAGACCATCATCACAAATGCCGCCATCTTGAATTCTTCAATTTTTACAGGAGAATCATAATATTCGACCCCAAAAACCCCCACACACAAATTTTGAATAGAATCAGACCATAATCACAAAACTCGGCCGCCATCTTGAATTTTTCAATTTTTACCAAAGAATCATAATAACCGACTCCAAAAACCCCCACATACCAATTTTGAATAGAATCAGACCATAAAAACTCGGCCGCCATTTAAAGCCGCCATCTTGAATTTTCCAATTTTACAAAAGAATCATGATATTCGACCCCAAAAACCCCCACATACCAATTTTGAATAGAATCAGACCATAATCACAGAACTCGTCCACCATTTTGGAGCCGCCATCTTGAATTTTTCAATTTTGACAAAAGAATCATAATCTCCGACCACAAAAACTTTCGGATACCAATTTTGAAGCGAATCGAACCATAATCACAAAACTCGTACGCCATATTGGAGCCGCCACTTTGTTTTTTCTTCACACAAAAATTTCTTAATGCATTGTCACTGGAATTATGTACACCTGCCAAATTTCAGATCATTCGGACGTCTGGAAGTGGGTCAAAATCGCGCCCAAAGGAGTCGGTTACAAACAAACAAACAAACAAATACAAGTGAAGCTAATATAAAGCGTGTAAAAAAAAAGAAACAATAGCAAACTGTTGACACGAGATGCATATACATAGAAATAATTACCGTACAAATTTTTCTTGCACTTTTCATATTTTCCAACACAACTTTTCCCAATTTACTTATTCATTCATCATGATATCGAGACCCATAGACTATGTAGACAATTTTCACTTCTCACAAGGTTCGCCTTTTGGTGATTTGCCTACTATGACTAGGTCCAGAAGTTAATAAAATATTCCGCACCTTCGACATTTTGCGCATCATCTTCCTCTTTATATCCTGATATGATATTATTAACTTGTAGTAAGTGTTATTTTATATATTTCTTAAATTTTTGTTATTATGCTAGTTTTACTCTCGCTACCAAGGCTTGCCTTGATGAGTAGTATGTATTTATTTACCATATTGTACTTTTTATTTTATTCTTGTAATGTTACTTTTTGGGTATATAAATGAATGAAAAGAAAAATTAATGAAATTGGATTTGAATTGTTTTTCAACGTCCCAACACTCTCCAATAGGGTAATAGGGATTTTTGCATGAATCGCTTCCGAGTTAGTTGGACAATGAATCGCGCATTCCCTAATATTCGCATATTTCTTGACATTCGCAATTTCGGAATAATTCATGTGAATATGAACGTCAGAAAAAATACAGAATGAGTAAACAAATAAAAAAGTTATTATTTTCTATTTCTTATAACATATATACAGGATGTTCATAAAATCAGATGTGGAATCATCTGCAACTGAAAGATAAACTTTAGTCACTATCTTCCATCGTTCAAGATAACCTCTTGTGGGGTATTCATGTTGAAAAGGGAAACATTCTCAATTGAATATTGAATAGAAAGATTTTTCTGTAAATTGAAAAATCCACGATTAAAATTAAGTTATTTTTTTGTGAATGTCTAACAGGAAACAACTACTTCTCCGGCTAAAGCCACGCTGGACATTGAACTACATCTGAATAGCCCCGTATAGATGGAAAAGGTGAAGAACGGTGTCGAGATTATTCGCAAAAAACTTCATTTTTATCGTGGATTTTTCAATTCACAGAAAAATATTTCTATTCAATATTCAATTGAGAATGTTTCCCTTTTCAACATCTCTAATATAATTTCTTAACAATCAAACTTCAGTAGGGAAATGTTGAACTTTAGAAATAAAAGGTTGGAGCTTCGGAATAAGATGCAAACGGTGACAAATAGCGCCAGATTTAAAGTGGGATGATTTTGTTTTTATAAAGTTTAATACAAAATAATCACAAAATTTGATGGAAACTAGATATGTCAAGAAATAATGTGAATAACACTTTTTGGTCGATTTTGTATTGGACCCATTCAGCCCATTCTATCCTGTTTCGCCCCCCTAGTTAGCCAAGGGGTTAGGTGTAACATAATCACACAAGGAGTGGGACTTTAAGTATTTTTTCCTTGTTTGTGGACATCATCCTGTGATTTTTTTATGTTCGACAGGGTTCATATTTAGAAAATTGTTCAAGTGCATCGAAGAAAATGGCCATCTTTCGACAGGTCTCGAATCCAATGATTGGAAGAAAGGGAGGAATGATAAATCTATTTGGCCGTTGACATACATTGGGGAGTTGGATTTAATTTCTTTGAATATTTTGAAAATCTCTAAAATATTAAGCTTGGTACCTCTATTGCAAAAATGAAGAAATGTTACGTTGTTTGAGTCAAAATCTTTGTGGTCTAGTAAATGATAAACAAAACTTGAACTTGTGTTTTAATTTATTTAAAAATTCTGGTATGTTCCGATGTACGCTCGGAAAATTTCGCCCCAGTTCTGCCTATATAACTTACAGGGCATTGGAGGTAGGTTGAACGATATATTTTTGGAATAGTCGACTTTGACATTCACAAGATTACATCCAACATTTCTGTTGGTTTTAAAATCATTAACAAACATATCAATATCAGTTTTAGAAGATCAATGAACTTTGAACTTCAATAAATATAAATTTCAGTGGTACGGACTATGATTTAAAAAATTATTAAATATTATGAGAACTAATACCAAGGAGCCTAGATAAGAGGATGTAGAGAAGTTTATGGACGTAGAAAGAAGACAACTATTGCCTCATTATTTTTCACATTGCCAGATTCAGTAGTAGGGGAAGAGTACGGAAATTTTGTTGCGCACAAATTACAGAAATCTGAAAAATTTCAACAAATCACCCGTACTATAAAAATTCCCGACATAAAAATCCTGCCCACTTAACACCGACCATTATCTTCCCAAATCAACGAAACTCTCCTCTCTCTCTGTCTCCATATCGTACCGCCAAAAATGCGACAGACGCGCATCTATCAGGCCGTCCGCCGTGGAAACAAAATTTCCGAAATGAAATACCTTCTCCGCGAATTCCGCAATTACGGCCCGTGTTTCGACACGCATAAAAATCACTCGTTCCCCGTAAAACAGACCGTATCAAATATCTGGAAGTTGAAGACGCGAAGGGCGAGAGAGACTAATTGGCAAAATTATTCGGGAGCTTCTCCCCGCGACCGTCCCGCCACCGCCGTATGGCGTTCGTCGTGCGGCGAGTTGATATAATAGTCCGGTCAATAGAGACCTCTTTCTGACAGACCCCCCGAGTTAAAATTTGTAAACCAGCATAAAAACCTGAGATTTTTTCCACTTCTGGAATCCATTATTCGAAGGGTTTGAAAGATATACCCGTTTATAAAAAAAATTAATTTTGATTTTTGACAATTCAAGGGATGAAAAAAACATAAAATCTGTATTTTATTAATCTTTGGATTTTATTTCATTTTATAATCACTGAAAACTATACAGGGTGTTTCATAATTGAATGCTAATCCGAAAGGATGATAAGCCTTGGATGATTTTAAGAAAAAATATTCATAAAGGGTGATAAGCAATGGATGATTTTAAGAAAAATTATTCATATGAACAAAGGTCCGCAACCGCTTTATTGCTGAGATACAGGATGTTGAAATTTAACCAAAAAATCAGTTCTTCCCCAATATCTCTGAAACCGCATTGGCTTTTTTTTAATTTTGGTACATGCAAAGTACGCATAAAAATAATTTTTTTCCTTGATAAAGGATTTCTTAATTTTTATCAGTGGCGTCCCTGTTAACATGCCCTGCCATATTTTGTATCAAAATAATGATACGCCACTGTATTTTTTTCCGAAAAAATATTATTTTTGTAATTGTTCTCTGTCTACTCATAAAAATGGTCTCCTGCCTTTTTTTCGCCCGGTGAACGGTTTTCGAGTTAGAAAATAAAATGCAATCATTTGCTTGTCCCTATGCGAAATCAGCCTTGAAGAGTAGTAGAATTATCTTGTGGGCTAGAAACATCTAATGTGTTCTTATTTCGTTGTTTTCAACATAAACAATTTTGACACTTCTTTAGCTAGATACGTGATATTATTTACGTTATAAAAACTTGTTTATTAAAAAAAACATGGTAAATTGTACAAATACCGAATTAGCAGACATGCATTACTTGTATGGGCTTGCTGACGGGGACGCATATGAATCCAAGCGACTGTATCAAGAGCGCTTCCCAAATAGAATGGTTCCTGATGCTCGAACGATTTCAAGCACCCACAGAAGGTTATGTGAAACAGGAAGTTTTGAGCCAAATCCTCACATCGGACTGAACTCCAGCAATTGAGGTAGGTGTTTTGAATTCAGTTGACGATAATCCTGTAATAAGTACGAGGCAAGTTGCCAATAATTTGAATATCGCCCATATTCTAGTATGGAGGATTCTTCATGATTATTTATTATATCAGGCTCTACTTCCTCGAGACTTTCCATTACGAGTGAATTTCTGCCAATGGTTTCTCCAAAAAGTTACCGAAAATCCTTTATTTGACAGGGAAATTTTATTCACGGACGAAGCTAGTTTTACTAAAAACAGGATCAGAAATTATAATTATAATCATTTTTGGGCCGAGGAAAATCCGCATGCAATCGTGGAATCTCATCACCAGGAGCAGTTCTCATTGAATGTCTGGGCTGGAATTATTGGAGATTACCTAATTGGATCTTTTTTTTACCTCGCAGATTAAATGGACATAATTATCGCCGATTTCTTGAAGATAATTTGCCAATTCTGTTGGAAGATGTTCCTATTTTAATGCGAATTCGCATGAGGTTTATGCACGATGGTGCACCTGCTCATTTTAATGCTCTGGCACGCGAATATTTAAACCAAAACTTTCATAATGGTGGATAGGTCGTGGGGGAACAGAGCCATGGCCAGCTAGATCCCCAGACTTAAACAGTCTTGATTATTTTCTTTGGGGGCATCTTAGGACTTTGGTGTACAGTCAACCAATTCTAACTGAGGAAGAATTGCGAAACCGCGTAATAGTTTCCTGTGAAGCAATAAGGAATACTCCAGGAATTTTCCAAAGAGTACGCTAGTCAATGACAAGGAGGGCCGAAGCGTGCATACTTGCAGGAGGCAGACATTTTGAACAGTTGATTTGATTTTGGTATTTTTTGTTCATAATAGTTATGTTTTTTTAAATGAAAAATTTATTTTTATGCTTACTCATTACAAATCTTGCCTAGATCCTTTCGTTACCACAATTGTGAAATTAAGAAAGACTAAGAGAAAAAATCGAATAGGGACAAGCAAATGAATGTATTTTATTTTCTAAATCGATAACCGTCCGCCGGACAAAAAAAAAGGTAAAAGACCATTTTTATGAGAAGATAGAGGACAATTACAAAAATAATATTTTATTGGAAAAAAGACAGTGGCGTATCATTATTTTGATCAAAAATATGGCAGGACATGTTAACAGGGACGCCACTAATGGAAATTAAGAAATCCTTCATCATGGAAAAAAATAATTTTTATGCGTACTTTACATGTACCAAAATTGAAAAAAAAAGCCAAAGCGGTTTCAGAGATATTGGGGAAGAACTGATTTTTTTGTTAAATTTCAACATCTTGTATCTCAGAAATAAAGCTGTTGCAGACCTTTGTTCATATGAAGAATTTTTCTTAAAATCATCCAAGGATTATCGCCCTTTCGGATCAGCATTCAATTATGAAACACCCTGTATAGTAATATTTCTTTTTTTCCTCCAATTGTTTACATAATTGTTGTAAACAAATGCATTGTTTATGACAATTTTTTTTCAGTAAAGTTGGTTACAATACAGAAATTTGAAAGTAGACTATCACGTCTACAAAAAAATCAGCCTATGACATTTTTTTATCAACTTTTACTAATATATTTAAATCATCAAAAATGGAAAACTTCTTATTCCCTCAAGACAGCTGACTATAAAAACCTATACAATAGGTGTATGTTGGTATCCATAAAAAATCAACTACTTTCCTGGCTAATACTTCGACGGACTTGGATACCATCCGATGGATAAACGTGCAAAGTCCTACAAAGTCACTAAGGCTGACCACCTGAAGACCGGTTTTGGGGTATTTGCCCCCCATCAGTACAGGGTAGGTCAGCAGACAAAGATTAATGCCTACGTTACCCAGTGTTGCCAACCCCATCCTAGAACGAAACTACATACATGCTTGAAAAAACTGTAGAACTTATTTCGTATCATTTAATGGTAGAAATAAATAAAACACATATGGGGAAGGTATTATAAACAAAAAAGTCATGTGATCATCAAACTTTCAATGATATTAACAGTAAACTCGGAAATAAAACATGTATAACAATCATTATAATCATATTCGTAACTGTTTCGGTTATCAAGTCTAGTAACACAAAAATCGATCTATCCAACAAAAATCTAAACCTTCGATGTTTGTTCAACAGAATTCTAAGAAATTTATTTTGGGACACTTGTAACGTATTACAGTATGTTTTTGAAACCTATGATTCCATAATTCAGATGTGATTCCACTAGACTCTGATACACTATGATTTTTTCTCTTGGATTCAAATTTCTATTTTCTTACAGTATGCATCTTAGTTTTTGTGTCAGGTAGTCCACGTGGATATTCCATCTAAAACAACAGTCCAGCATAATTCCTAAGTATTTTATTTTATTTGTGGGCCGTATAGCGAATTAATTTTGTATGATTATGTCATAGTTTGGAAGAGAAGTCTCAACACTACTGAACGGCAGGTAACAAGTTTTTTTTCAAATTGATTGATAAGAGTCTATCATCTAGCCAAGATTTTATTTCTGTGAAATCATTTTCAATTTTCATTTTTTAGTTATACCAATTTGTGTCTTTGTATATTACTACCGTATCATCGGCAAAGCTGATTATTTGTCCATCTTCGTCCAGTAAAAAAGATTATTCAAATAAATGGTGAATAGCAAGGGACTCGACACAGTTCCCTGAGGCACTCCATATGTTATTTTTTGTGTTTCGTTCAATTTATTTTTTATTTCAACTTGTTGATGGACTCTGACTTACTAAAAAAAGTTTTAACTAAAACAGCATGTATAAGATTAGTATGAGTAAAGTTCTTTCTATACTCTTCATTGCTCGATGTTGAGTTGCTTCTTGTAGGTCTCCCTGCTTGCTTGGACTACTAGCCGGATTCAATCAAGGCGGGCTTTGTGAGATAATTTACCAAATCTCGTAGAGCTTATATCTGTAAATTGCGATTCTTTCAATCGTTTTCGTCTTGATATTGCTGGCTGAATGGATGATTGGGTTATTTGAGAATTTTTCTAGCCGGTTGCGTGCCATCATTCCGATTTTGATAGGCCGTAATTTGCATGAATACCATCCGGTTGTTCTAAAAGATTGCATGTTAATTATATGGGGCGTTCAAAACCACAATAATCTCCGAATTCAAGAATATTAGATCGAAATTTTGGCAGAGCTCAATATGCTGAAAGTCCTTTTTCAACACTCAGCTAATAATTACTTTCTATATACATCTCATTAGGTTTCATTTCAAACCCCACACAAAAGTGAAGGAAAACATATTCTATGCTGGCCTGTTTTGCTCCCTCGAAATACATATTAAAAAAAACAAATATGTTTTTAATATCTTAAATAAAGTGAGTTAGAAATGTAATTCAGAGTTTTAGCGTTAAATAAAATAAAAATAGTATTTTCAGAAAAGTTGTTTATAATTTTTTGTCGGGGAACCGGAGATATAACAATAAATCCACATTTTTTCACAAACGAGTGCAACCAGTATAAGGTAAGCTCCAATTTCAAGTATATCTTACTAACCCAATGAATAGAGACAAAGAGACAGGGGTTACCTTACAAACGGTCCGGTAGTTCTAAATTTTTTATATGTTGTCTAGGATGATTATCAAGTGTTTAAAATTCGAAATGCACAATTTTCCCCCCTCCGCGCCCGCCGCCATATTGAAAAACCCGAAAAAAAAAATCGGAACTTTCTTCAGATTTTCGCTTATATCTTCGTTTCGGTGCATTATAGCTACAAAAGAGTTCCACTCAATGTTGTGAAGAATGAAATTTAAATCTTGTTTCTAGGACTAATAGTTACGGAGATATGCACTTTTCAATAAATAAAAAAAATCGTATTTTCCGGAAATTTGACAAATTTCTGACTTTTGAACGCTTTAATTCAGTTATGGCCTATTCTAGGTGAACAAGCATCAGAATAAAATTTGTATTACCTACAAAATACATGTACTTTTCTAACCAACCCTACATAGTGGGGGGTAAACATAAAAGTTAAAACAACGGCATATTGCTTTTTTGGCTATTGTGACTCCACATTGTATCTTAAAAAATTCACTAATAATTTTCCAGTTTTGGCTTGAATTTGGAGTTTATACCAATCCTACTTGAGTAACTTACATGTTACAGCGCAATGCTCATGAGGCAGGTATTATTTCACTTGAGTACTTACTGGTGAGAGGGGATGTTCAATTTCAAATAACCCACCAACACAGCAAGATACATATTTTAAAGATTAATTTATTTGAAAAAAGTAAGAACAAAAGGCAGTAATATTCATACAAAAATCGGTAGTAATTGAACTAAGAACTGAAAAGAAAACAAATTTAGATGCGCTTCGCTCGTTTCGTAGGGGGTGAGTTAATGATGTCGAGGTCTTCATTTTCGTCAAGTAGTGAAGTTACTAGATCGACGTCGTCTTCGACGTCGACGATGACTTCATTCCTGTTATTACATTCTTGGCCAACACAGAATTTGCAAAGAGCGGAACACTTTAGGCCCGACTTTCTACAGCCACACGCCCCCATACAGCCAGTTGTGCATCTGCATGAGATGGCCTTGAGCAGGTTTGGGAGAGCAACGTGTCTACTCATCCTGATGGGCTAGAGTCTTCCAGCTTTTCTTCACTCGATAGGGCCTTTGAGAATCCACATCCACTCCATGACCTGGTGGTATGTCCTCAGGAAGTGGAAATGTGCTGCGTTAGTGGTCGGAGGTAGTTTAGCCAGATTGAGCTTGGTGGTACTTGCTATAGCGAAGGGCGCTCAATAACTGTTCTCTACTGCCACTAAAGGGGATACCAAGACCTCCTCTGCTGCTGAAATTTCTTGGGGACTGGCAGCAGGGTTCTCGAACCTCTCCGGCTGCTCCAGTAATGATGGGTGTGTTGACAGTTGTTCTGTCAAACACCACATCTGATGATGAGTTTGCCTTGTACATTCTTGCTCGTTCAGCAATATTGGTCCCTTGCTGAGAAGGATCTGTAGTGTAGCCATCAAAAATCACCCCATAGTGATGTTGAACGTACTTGACGTTATCCTGGCAAATCATTCCAAAGGTCGAGCTTTTGTTCCATACAACCTTGTGAAGAAGGTACTCACCATCAATAACGACCATGGAACGTTTTTGTTTCCTCCCCACTCCGTAGGGTTGGTTAAAAAAAAGTACATGCATTTTGTAGGTAATTAAATTTCCTACAAATTTTATTCTGATACTTGTGTTCCTAGAATAGGCCATAACTGAATTACAACATTCTAAAGTTAGAAGTTTGACAAATTTCCGGATAATGCGTTTTTTTTAAAGTGCATATCTCCGTAACTATCAGTCCTAGGAACGAAATTCTAAACGTATATTATAGGAAATTTCATTCTTAACAACATTGAAAGGAACTCTTGTGTAGCAAAATTGCACCGAAACGAAGATATAAGCGAAAATCAGAAGAAAATTCCGGTTTTTTTCGGTTTTTTCAATATAGCGGCGGGCGCGGAGGGGAAATAATTGTGCATTTCGCATTTTAAACACTTAATAACCATCCTAGACAACATATAAGGAATTTAGAACTACCGGACCGTTTATTAGGTAACCCCCCTCTATTTACTGGATTATAACGGGATTTCGGGATAACGGGATGGTCGGATAACGGGATAGAAGGATGACGGGAAACGGGATTACGGGATGATGGGATGACTGAATAACTGGAAACGGGATAACATGATAGCTGGATAACGAAGCGGACAAAGCCACAGGTATGAACTGAATGGAACAACAGCTAGTTATTTTAGATTTTTGTTTATCACCCCAAAAACAGTTTGTTCAAAAATCCTTATTTACAGTCGATCTTACTCAAAATCCATAACAAAGAGCTCTGAAATATTTTAAAAAGGAACTTTTTTGGTTTTTCTCTGTAATCTGTATATTTTCGTTATATTATATCAAATTGACGTGCAACATATTCAATGTAATCCATTAATCCAACTTCGGCATACTAAAAAGATAAGAAATTATGCCCAAAAAAGGAAGAAACAAAAATATCTTCCACGTATTAACACTCAACGATAATATCCGACTTAGATATCCTACCGCTCATGTATTTTCCCGCAAGTAGAACAGCAGTTCGGATCGTTTCGTACACCTTCGGAATCGTATGAGCAAGGCCTAGACGCTTGTCACACAGACTCGTATATAATAGAAAGAGACAGAGAGAGAGAGAGGCGCATGGAGGGGGCATAACGTTTTTTTCTTACGTGACGATTTTTTCAAAGGAGGTCCCTGATGATGTGTATCCATTGATGAAGTAAGAAGAAAGTAAAGTATACATTCCAAGTATTGATAAAGTGTTGGGTCATTGATTCTTAATTAACATAAGGCCCAGAATATCTGTGATTGTGACTACTTAGATTAATTACCAAGGTTAATATTAGAATTTAATTCCAACTTGTGGAAATACGCGTATTCTCTGTCAATCTTTCTGTTGAACTTGTTCGAAAGGAAATTGGGGCGAATATCTCTGATAACTTCTTTTTTGGCTCTAATAAATAATCAAGGTAAATGTTAAGTTAGTCCACTCATGCTCCCTGAATATAGGTAAAAAACTTTTCTTACGTGCCTCTTGAACACGAATCCAGAAATGCGGCGGTCTCTTACTGTTTCTGAGTTAGAACACATTTAACTTTTTTATAACCTAGTTTTCAAGCACCGTTTTCTCGCACAAAAATCACTCAAAATGCCTCCTTCTTGCCTCGACACAGCTTCGCACAAAATATTGCCGGTTTTATCGAAAAAAATCCTCCTTCTTAAACAGTTACAAATAAACAAACTTCCCACATCTGACAGATGAAATTCAGTAAATTTCACATTTCTACATGTTGGTAATAACAAATAAATCACCGCCAACTTTTCAAATTCAAATATGAGTATCAATTTTCCCTTCATTTATGTTTGCAACTATTTTTGGGCAGCATTATTTAATTATTTGTATAAAAATAATATGGATTTAAAAGAGGCCAAAAAGGCATATGAAACAGATTTTAAACCAAGTGAGATATATCTGAAATTGAAAAACAATAAAATAAAATATGAATGAAGTGACAACTATTAGTCATATTTGAATTCGAAAAGTTGGCGATGATTTATTTGTTATTACCAACATGCAGAAAAGTGAAAGTTACTAAATTTCATCTGTCAGATGTGTGAAGTTTGTTTATTTGTAACTGTTTAAGAAGGAGGATTTTTTCCATAAAACCGGCAATATTCCGGTTTCATTGTTTATGCTGGTAAAAAGAAGAAGACATTTGAGTTATTTTTGTGCCAGAAAACGGTGCTTGAAAATTAGGTTATAAAAAAAGTAAAAAGTGTTCTAAGCCGGAAACGGATTCGTGTTCAAGAGGCAAAAACACGTAAGAAAAATCCACAGATTTGAAAAAAAACACATTTTTTTCTAAATAAACGAGCCTTCCTAACCCAAAAAAACAAAAAAAACCGGCGGTCACTCTTGAAAAAATAGTAGGTATAATATGCAACGATCATGTAATTTATTTCAATGTTTACTTTCCTGAAAGATAATATTATAGTAGACGTGCACCAGACAAGAAATGGGTTAATGATGAGGTTAGAAAATCAAGCACTAAATTGAAAGACTTCAGTTTTTTGTGTAAAAGTTTTCCTGTTCTTTATCCTTCTTATCGAGAGATGAAACGAAAACATAATGACCTGATATCCAAAGCAAAAAAAGAATGTTACCAAAATAAAATATTTAATTTCAGCAATCCATCTAGAACCGCTTGGAAAGTGATAGCAGAAATATCTATCAAAAATATTCAGCAGGAAAATCTAACAATTAGAGTGGATGATCTAGAAATAAGTAATCTTGATCAAAAATGGAACTCATACGATGGAAAATAGAAATATTCGATTGGAGTCATTTTTTCTAATTCCTTATACGGGAGATTAATTGGAAAGACTTTTATAGAATAAACTGAAAAATTAATGTTCGTCCGGATATGATGATTTACCCATGTTTTTGGTTAGAAAGATAATTCCCTCTTTGATTAAGCCACTTACACACCTGGTGAATTTATCATTAATTACAGGTTTGTTTCCTAGTAGTTTGAAGATGGGAAAAATCATTCCAATCTTAAAAAAAAGACAATTTGCTACTTGAAAACTATAGACCAGTGACTTCCTCCCTCACTTTCAAAAGTTTTTGAGTATGCTTTTCTATCACGTCTTGGAAATGTTCTAGAAACATTCGAAATATTAACAGCAAAGCAACATGGATTCCGAGCAGGTAAGTCCATTGGTACGACAATTCACTCTTTTTATAGTGAAAATATCAAATGTATTGAGGCGGCAGAGTGTCCTGTTGAGATTTTCTGTGATCTCAGTGGGGCATTCGACTGCGTTACCACGGTATTTTAGGCAGGGCAGCCTTTAAGTTGGATATCATCTTTTTTAAAGTATAGGAAACAATATGTTCAAGAGCAGCACATCAAACAGAAATTAGGAAATATAACTCAGACTATTCTTTGGTAGAATCTGGTGTGCCACAAGGCTCGGTATTGGGTCCTTGTATTTTTTTATTGTATGTTAATAATCTTGATTCATTTCTGAATGGTCAATTCTTGACCATGTATGCTGATGATTTATCTTTAATCATCTCCAAACCATCATCAACAGACATTAGTACCGACATTACAAATATTTTAGAAAACACATGTAAGTGGTTTAATGAACATCGGCTATTTTTAAATGCAGAAAAAACTCAAATAGCAACATTTCGTAACCGACAAGAAGTATATACACCACTAAATATCGGTCAACAACTATACGATTCGAGGCAATCAGTTTTCTAGGAATCAAAGTTGATCCAACTCTTACTTAGAAAACGCACTGTGAAGCGCTAACTCAATACATTTTTCATTCAAAAATGTTAAAATTGTTCTAACCAAACGACACCTAATAAATTTATATTTTGCACAAGCAGACTCCCGCATTAGATCTGGTATTTGTTTTTGGGACAATTCCACCCTAGCTGGGGATGTATTCATTTCGCAAAAACGCATCATCCGATGTATTGTTGGTGTGAAATGTGCACATTCCTGTAGATCACTTTTTGTAGAGCTTCGAATTCTAACGCTGACCTCATTATATATTAAAGGAATTTTTTATAGATAAATGTTTTTACTCCTTGTCTGAGTATTTTTATTGGTGGTTTTTATTTTTGTTTGATTTTTGTCTTCCACACATCTAGTTTGTATTTATGTGTTATGCTTTTAAAATCTCTGTTTTTGTTTTTTGTATTGTGACTATTGCTATATTAATAAAATGTAATCACTTAGCAAAATAAATTCTATCTAATGATAGCTATTAATACATGAGCACGAGGTAGTTTTCTTTAAATCCATTATTTTCACGATTGCAAATAGAAAGTAATTAGACTCTAACTATTTAGGACAAGCCGTTTGATAAAACTATCGTATTTTATCTTCCTAAACACGAATCAGAAGTCAAATCGTGGATTATAAAAATCCTCTTCCCGGCCAACTGATCAGATCAAAAAGTGATATGTTCTTATCAACTCAATATCGCTATCGCTACTAAATTAATAAAAAACTTTACAAACCTACCATATCTTGTACTTTAACTTTTTAACTTAAAAAAAACACACCTGACCAAACGGGAAACGAAATAACAATTGAAATTCGAAAATTCAAAATAATTTTTTTTCTAAATTGAATCCTTTCTTCAAAATACGTGACCGCCAGAATTTTTTTGATTTTCAAGCTTCCAGAGATATGGACTATCACACAAAGCAAAAAATTTCGTGATACGCGAATTTCCCATAAACTGCACTTTTAACTGGATTTGTTTAAAGCAACAAGACTATACGATCCACTTCATATTTCACGAAAAATGTAATAACATTCACATTCTTGCAATGCAATTTTCTTTGTCTGCCGTACACTGTCCGCATGGCTTATTCAACACGCGAAGCAAAATATTTCCAAGAACGTCACATCATATTGACGTACAAATACAGTGATTAAGATAAGAATGCAACTTACGGCTGAAATCATTTTTTGCCCGGTTGACACTTCATCATCACGAAACTCATTCTACCGAAAAAACACAGCCGAACACCGCCAAAACACGTTTTAACGTTGAACAACTCCGTCATATCATTATGATCCAAAGTCAATTCGATCGAACGACAGTAGTAGCATCTGTTCTCGTCGGTGTAGCTTCCGACCGTAGTTTGCCCCTACACTATAAAAAAATCTCGTATTACAAAATTCCGAAAATGATCCGTTTCTGCTGCATTTAATTATATTATGACGGTCTCTTGTTAGTCGAATTCTCGGGATACGTTTAAAATTCAGACAACTGACTGTCGGCCGAAAGTAAAGAAACTACAAAATGTTTACATCAGGTAAGGGTCTCACAGAAAACAGGTAAAAGAAATGGCTTCATATTATTCTTTTCTTCGACTACCACTTCGGTCAGACGGGGGACTTGCACCGACATCTGACTTTTTTATATGCGCAAGGGGAAAATGTATCAGAAACTCGAGAATCGATTGAGGAACTTAGGTATTTGCAGTGTTCAACTTAAGAAAATTATTCAGTATGTGCTCCAGTTTGTGTTAATATTTTTCGGCGTTTTTTGCATAGGTCCAATTTCTCTAATATTCCTTGTGTCACATTTTCTTATTTTTAAGGTTCTTGACGTTTCTCCCCCCACCTCCTCACAAACACGGAAACGGTAATAAAGCTCACCAAAAGTGTAAAACAAACTATCGCTCCGCAATAGACGAGATTACAAACTCACAAATTTGCTTCATATGTGCTTGAAGTTGAAATATAGTGATATAAAAACTTTTTAACAAAAAATTGAACCGACGAAATACGGAACTGAATGACAGTGAGTTTATACAGCGAATAAGATAAGATAAGGAATAGCATAAGGAATAAGACAAAAATAGACCTGTTTATACAGAATGATTAAATTAAATAAGAATTAAGAATCAACCAATGAAATCACGGCTTTTTTGACAATGATATTCATGTCTTCTGTCAATTCAATTTGTTTTCTGGGCTCCCAAAACAAATTATTATCATTTCAAAATGTTACCCTTATTATTACCAGCCATTTCAAATTGCAAGTTTTTTGTTATTAATTTTTTGTTGTGTCGAATAGATAATGGATGACGGTAAACAAACTTTGAAGACTGTCAGAAAATGATAAAGGTTAGGAATGTTAGCATAAAACAATCTTGTCTGCACATGCGCACTTCCATTTTCGAACTAAAATAAGATAAGAGTGAAAAATAAGTCCACTCTAATTTTATTCCTTATTTCTTATTTTATTCCAATACGTGTATAAACGTTCCCATTGAATTACGTATGTTCAACTTTCTTATATTATTCCTTATGTTATCTTATTCGCTGTATAAACCCACTGTGATATGTCATTGTTTTTTGGGATTGCTCTTATTGTAAGGAAATATTATGAATAACGCTGGGCAGCTCTGTAATTATCTTGGATCTGAACTTGTTACATCACATCCTGGCGCGGTTTTCGCAGTGTTCAAACAGGAGCACTTTCCCCATCGTTCTGGACATTGTGGTATTTTTTCCAGAAATTAGTGATCTCGCCTGTTAGCAAAAGATGCATTCAATTCTCTCATCACTAATTCGTCCAACAGAATAAGATCCTTTCGGACAATAATTAATTACCAACGGAATTCCATCCCTACAAAACAGGGTGCACTAATAGAATTGTTGATCACCTGACAACTGAGGGGTGTTATCAAAAACTGATTGATTGTGAACTTGTTTACTTCATTGAGATACGTACCATCCCCAAAAATTTGTGTTTTTTCTCGAACCATTGACCATTATATAACTTAAAGATGCAATAAAGTCCTTGAAAAACACGAAAAGTTTCGATATACGATATCTTTCTATAATTTCTAACTAAATTATCCATATTGCCTTTCAGTCATTAACAAGTCTGATAAATGTATGTTCCCGACCGGTATATTTACAGAATATCTGAAAATGGCAAAATTATTCCATTTTTAAGAGGTGACAAATTATAATGAAAAACGCCTCAGAAGCTTCTCCGAAAATTATTATTTAATACATAAATTTCAGTTTGAATTCAGGAAGGAATTCATACATCGATTGCCCTTGTAGAGACCTCAGTGAGGTTAGGTTGTGTTTCCTATCATCTTTTAATGAAAAACATTATGTGGTTGGATTAGGGTGTTTTTTTAAAACTATTTTTTATTTTATTCGCTCCCAACCGAAAATGTTGTTGGAAATGTCAACAAAAAAATAACCTGAAAATTTGAGACCTTAATATCCCTTAATATTAACATCAAGTACTTTCCCAGAGCGTGGAAAGATTTTCCATTTAAAATACAGGTAAACATTGTTTTTTTTTCAAATATCTATAACTCATATCGTACCAAAGCGGAATTTACTCAGGATTACATGCTCTACAAAATTGCTTATTGCGACGTAGCTGTAATCTGCACCTGTAAGATTGTACGTCACTAAATCTGATTTTTGTAGAAAATTCTTATTTTTTAGTAGTTACTTCATAAATGACTGGATTTATGGAAAAAATGTAAATGACAAACTTGTAGGAAATTTAATTTCCTACGAAAAAAAGTCCTATACACCGTATCTCTGAGATTGATATTTCTCGAGATGAAAAGAGTTTACTGGGTCGTTATGTGAGAAGTTTGATTCGATACTTCTCAAAATTTTCATATTACGACAAAGTTAACTCTTTGTATCTCGAGAAATATCAATCTTAGTGATTCTGTTTATAGGACTTTTTTTGTAGGAAATTTGTCATCTAGTCATCAAGTTTGTCATCTAGATTTTTTCCATAAATCCAGTCATTTATGAAGTAACGTCAAAAAAATTAGATTGTTCTACAAAAATTAGATTTAGTGACCCGTACAATCTTATATGTGCACATTACAACTACGTCGCAATAGGCACTTTTGTAGAGCATGTAATCCTGAGTAAATCGCGCTTTGGTACGATATGATAGCATGAAATGCCGCAGAGTTATAGATATTTGAAAAAAAAAACAAAGTTTACCTGTATTTTAAATGGGAAATCTTTCCACGCTCTGGGCTCAAATTTTCAGGTATTTTTTTTACATTTCCAATAAAATTTTCGGTTGAGAGCGAAAAAAATAAAACATAGTCGTGAAAAAAACTCCCTGAGATTAGATGTTTATTTCGCCAGCTGAAAGAATTATACCTCAGCAATAACTATGTGTGTCTCTGATAAAAACGTATTTCTGACTTGAAATTAAATAGGGTGTGCCTCAAGGGTCAGTACCTACTGCGGCCCTTTCTGCTCAATTACTTTCTTACTACTTTTTTACAATTTTATTGTATGCCGATGATGCGACATTGATAAATATAAAGCCAGATCACTGATATAGTAATAATCTGCTTTAATGGAAATTAAACAAAAACATTTTTCTCAAACCATACACCATGAAAATATGACTGCTAATCTCTATTTGTTTTACGTCAACTCAATTTTTTGTAATCATAATGTAATTTTATATGGCGATTTACCTCAACATTCAGGAAATTAGCCTGTAGGCCATATCTACGAAAATGAGTCAGAAACCATCAAAGTAGGCACTGACACCAGTGCTGGTGATGATGGAAGGTACTTTGCAAAAATGAAAAAAAGGTACTCGATACTTTTATTCACTGTACCATATGTGATAATCAAGTGTTCCTGCGACACTTATAAACACATATCAAACGGTATCAATCCCTGAAACTAATTTACATACGATATAACGAACACATGCACACACACATCTATTTACAAAACACATGCTAGCTGCACGAAGCGATGGCGTAGGGCAGTTCTGAGCTTGATTCGGTAGCGTATCGTTGGAGATTTTATTGCAAAAAAATGTAACAAATTACCCTATTTTGCTCTAAAATTTACCGCTAGAAAGTTAGCAAACCTATGCTAATATTTGGCGAATAATTGTTGTAAACTGTACTAAAGTAAATTAACGCGTGAAAGTCGAATTTCAAATATAACTTATATCTTTAAAGTAGCAATTCTTGTAAATATATTTCGGGTGCCGCGAAAACGGCTCTAACGATTTCGATGAAATTTTGTATTTAGATAAGGTTTTGCTTTTTAAGTTTATCTATATAGGCGTCTTTCCTGAAAAAACGCGATTTTACACAAAAAAATAATATTTATTACGACTATTGTATGTATAGCGCCATTTCGTAAATTTTTGAGGTTCTTGCATTGCTGCTATTGGTACCCCTAAACTTCGTGAGATAGCGCTATATGACATTATCCGAATACGAATGTTAGATATGTTTTTCTTTGGTTAGTCCAAGGAACTCATACGGTTTATTTAAAATGTGTATTTGTAGCCAATCTGTACACTAGGTAAGATTGCAAAATATGAATATGTAATAAGTATGTGATTCGTATCTAAATAAGCATCTTCTCCGAAAAAACACGATTATACAGAAAAAAACACCGAGCTAAGCTCGGTCGCCCAGGTACTTGTTATTAAAATATGTCGTGTGATTGTCGAATGATGACTAATTCTAAAATTACAATTTTTTCAACAATATTCACTGTATATAAGTTGAACATTTTTTCGTATAATTGAAAATTCACCTTGTCGAATGACATGATTGTCGTGTTAATGTTGCTTTCTTTCAAACAGAAAAACACTTGTATGTAAAAAGGAATCATTCTAGAATTCCATTTTTTCTGTAGTTGAATGTTTTTTAACAGCGGAGAACTCAACTGACAATTGTCTAATGACAAAAACTTTATTGTCATCTGAAGCAGAAAACAAGGTTGAGAACAATGAATGAATTGGAAATTCCCCTTTTTCAGTAATCTAGACCAAAATTCACTCAACAAAATATAATTGTCGTTTTTGAAAATCTTGAAGCAAAAAAAACAGTATACATTTTCTCAAGGGGTGGACTTGATATCAAGTTAGCACAGACAAAATAATGTTAATTTATGTTGCTTTGAGGAATTGAAAAACTCAACAACAATCATATTTTGGTGATTCGACAATTGTTGAGGGAAGTTTAGGCTGGAAGAAGAAATATTCAGGTATTTTGTTGTAAGAAAAAAATGTCCAACTGACATACAGTGAGCATTGCTTAAATATCATAAAAACAGCTTATATGTTCTATAATAGTTTATTGTGCAACAAGTGCAGAAAGGTGCTAATTTCTCAAAAGTTTGAAAGCGAGAGAATAATTGCATTTCTGCACGTATTACACACTATACTTATTCTACAAACACACTTCTTGCTAAAAATAAAAGTTTATTTCCAAACAAATATTTAACATTATAATAAATCACATATTTTTAAGTTTACCTACAACAAATATGTAAATTTTTCTCTAAAACATACCTTTATTAGTAGGTATATATCGTCCGGTGCTCCTTTTATAAATTGATTTATTTCTTCGGATGTCAGAGTCCGTGCTTTTTTCGGAAAATAATCCGTAGGATTTTCTTTTTAAAAGAGCTCGTAATTTTGCATACGTCGATATGTCAATACCATCATTAATATTAATAGTCCATTTTAGCACACATTGATCACATAGTAGAAGCTTTCATTGATTTTGATAGTTCTTCAAAATATGCCATAATTATATTTTCAGAAACACTTTTAGTTTTATATGTTTTCTTCCAATCCACAAACTGTTTGTATGTAGTTTCTTATTTTTCTCTTGAAGTTGAAGGTAGTAAATTAAATGACAATAATTTTAACTTGTTCTCCTAGTTCTGCCGGAGTATTTTCAATTTCAGAACTATCGCTACCCATTTTAGTTCTATCTTATTTTAAAAATGAATGAAACAGGAATATTTTACAAATATTTTATGTTTGACGTTTGTGGATATATTCAGATGACTGAAAAAGTGACATTTCTGAGCCGGATAATTATCTGGCTCAGAAATGTCACTTTCCGGCACACTTATGTCTTATTTCAATTATTACGTAAAACTATGCAGAAAAGCGTGTTTAAAAATATGGTTGTAGAAAAAATATATTTGTTTCACCGGTTTTTGAAATCAGTTGAAACACACATCAATTTGGTCGCAAGAATTGTCCAAGATTTTCTGTCGACGCATGTACGTCACTGGCCATCACCTTCGATGCCCTAACTCCTTTTCGGGGTCAAACCCCCCGTCTATCATCCTTTTCTTCTGCTAAACCGCATCATTGGGTCAACAATCTCATAACCGTCTCGAAAAAATAGTGTGAGATGCAAGTAAGTAATAACTGGAGACATTTCAAAAATTCGTGTCACTTGTGGGTAAAAAAAAACCTCGAATTACCGCCTATAGTCAGATTGTGGTTTTTATTGTTTCTCCTGAAGGCAGTTTAGTTTTAAGAGGTAATTAATTTGGTTCTAGGAAAATACACGCTTACGTACACGTGTTAAGAAATGCGGTAGATCCATGGGAATTGTTTATTATTCAGAGGAACGCATGTGTAAATGAAGCGTTGAAAATATTTCCGAGTATCGAGAGGGAACGTATTAAGTGCATCCCCAGCGGAGGGGTAATGGGTAACTACCTCCTTACACCCTTCCCGCCGATCCTTTTCAAACTACCCCTGTAAAATATACACCATACACCGACTGGGTAAGGGCAGGGATTTTATGATTTCATTATTTTTATGTGGGTTTAATGATTCTTTAAGAGACTATTGACTACAAATGGTTGATTTTGTTATAACAGAATTTAATTGTGTAGATACCTATTGCGGACCTCATCACAACACGATTTTAAATAAAAATGGCTAATTATTTGCCGATCATAGTCCATATACATGTTTGCACCATATGGGGAAAAAATTCATTATCAGAGTTACAAAAAATACTTATAAAATATAATATAAAAATAGGGGATCGTTTCTGTATATCGAAAAATCTGAAAATCGATTTTGACACGTGACCACCAATATGACAATTTCTCAAAGGTTCCATGACCATATGTCCCATGCTATCTACCGAAAGGAGAATAAGTCAAGTGTAGCGGACCATATGATCGAATCTGGTCACAAATTTTATATTCCTAATTTGAAAATGATCAAACCGGTCACCGACAGTAGAAAATTAGATTCATCAGTATCCCATCCTCGATTTGAGGAACAGTAATAAGTATAAAACAACCCAATAAGAAATACCAGGTATATATTGTAATAATATGTAATGTAACGAACCTAGGCCGGACCTGTCGCCTCACGTGTTGCCGTCGACAACGATGAGATCATCCCCGGAGATATTCGAGAACCATCCAGCCGCTATGCCGCGTAATGTAACGGTCAATATTGGAAACAATTGGAACATGCCGTCGCCAACTGGAAGAATTCGAAACATCGAGAATGCTGTATCGGAGATAAATAGACAGCCCTCAAGAGGGAGTGGACAGTCTGAACGAGCCCATACGATCGAGCTATTCAGTAGCGTAGTAATATAAATTAAGTTGTAGATTAAGTGTGAAATAAATTAGTTAAACCAAGTTAAGTTTATTTACGTTACAATTGGTGTCGGAAGTGAGATTTTGAAAATAAACAAGTGATCGTGGAGTGGATAGTCAGAAAAATAAATTGATAGACCTTTTTGTACGCCCAAAAATAGACAGTGGCCCGGTTTTCGCGAAGTGGACACTTGTGCGTGGGAATATAAACTGCTACACTGTTCGCGTGAAACAGACAATAGACTGGTGGCCCGTGGAAAAGAATTCGCGAAGTGAATTTTTAACAAACTGATAAACTTTTCGTGTAAAACAGACTGATACCTCGTCAAAGACAAAATGTGTTCAAGAAAAGTGCGCCTTGCGGATTTGAAGGTAGCGGAATTGAAACAGGAATTGGAGGAAAGGGAACTGGAAACAACAGGTAAAAAGCAAGTACTCCAGGAAAGACTTGCAGAAGGACTTATACAAGAAGGTGAGGACCCCGAAACATTTTTATTCGAAGTTCCCGGAGGTGATTTGAGTCCGATAATAGAATCCTTGAAAGAAGAGCGCTGCAACAAAATTCGAGGACTTTGGAAGAGAATAAAGGAAGAGAAAAGAAAATTCTAGAAATGTGGAAGAGAAGCTTAAGAAAATTCTATAAATCTGGAAGAGAAGCTTCAAGAAATTCAAAAATCTGGAAGAAAATTCTAGAAATCTGGAAGAGAAGCTTCAGAAAATTCAAGAAGCCTGGAAGAGAAGTTCCTGGAAAACACAGAAGGCCTAAAAAAGAATTGTGTGGTGTGGCTAAATTTCTAGAAGAAAGAATGGGAACCGTTGAGACAGAGATAGATAAAATTAGGGAGCAAATGAACACGGAGGTAGATAAAATAAAGGAAACGATCAGTAAGCTGGAAAACGAATTAATAGTGCGCCCTCCACAGAGATGGTTAACGAAAATGCAATGTTGGACTTGAGTTTGAACTTGGATAAAGTTCAAGAGGGTATAAAAGATGTCAAGGTCATTTCTGAAATAGGGAAGCTTTCCATGAAGCCGCCTCAATTTGACGGAAAACTCCATGGGAAAATTACCGCCGACAGTTTGAAGCAGCGGCCAAAGCAAATGGATGGAATGCAGGGAAAGAGCTGTAGCACTAACACTTGCATTACGTGGAGAAGCGACGAATATTCTACAAACTCTACCGCCCAAGAACAGGAGGACTATGAACAGCTGATTGAACATCTAGAATTACGATATGGCCAGGCCCATTTGGAACACGTATACCACTCCCAGCTGAAAAATCGCTGTCAGAAATCGGGCGAATCCTTACAAGAATTTGAAACTGACATTGCACGCTTGGTTCGTCTCGCATATCCAGCCATACCGGAAAATGTAATGGAGCGATTAGCGGTTCAGGCATTCTTGGATGGACCCGTGACCAAGAAACCAGACAAGCGTTGATATTAGCTCGTCCAACACATCTCGTAGACGCACTGGCACGCGCTTTGAATTCGAAGCAGCAAAACAATGCTGCAAAAGCCAAAGTAAAGTTCAAACGATTGAGGAAGACTCACAGGAGCCTGCTAACTTGGAAGCTGCCATAAGAAAAGTGATGAAGGAAGTGTTGCCTGAGAAAAGACAGATAAGATGCCGGAATTGAGAAAATTGGACATGTGCGTAGCAAATGTCCAACATTCATCGACTCCGATGCAGGAAAACTAAAAAGGTCGACGAGAAGGGGCAATCGTCGGCATGTGTCCGGCAAGCCCCGGTTAACAACGCATATGTCGCATCCTTCAACGACAGAACAAAGGTGTCTTCGTAGACGGTCTCATCAATAACGAGCCTTGCACCATGCTGCTAGATACAGGTGCGACTAGGACAATTCTCGGCCTTCCTTTGCCAGAACACCGGAACGGATTGAACTGACAACTTGAAGCTACGCACAGCAACAGGGAGCCAGCTACTGTATATGGCGAGCTACCGATTGAAATAATTTTGGGCAGCACTAAAGTGAAACATCAGGCACTTGTAGCGGACATCGAAGACGATGCAATCATCGGAATGGACATCATGAATTCCAGAGGGTTTGAATTGATTTCAAAGACGGCGTCCTACGTGTCACCGGAGAAGAGCTGGTGCTTCATGGGAGAAGTGAGGGGTTGATCCGTGTGCTGTTGGCTGAAGCTGTAAGCGTACCTGAGAGGGCTGAAGCCATCCTGGAGGCCCGCCTGGACGGGAGTCCGAGCAGTGGAAACGTGGTGATGTTCGAGCCCAAACTTCATGATGAGAAAATTGGACGAGGGATTGCACTGGGGAAGACCTTGTTGCGTGCTGACAAATTTGTGCCCGTAAGGGTCATGAATGTCAATTATTTTCCAGTGACCTTGAAGAAAGGAACAATATTGGGGCACTGCTCGTCAGTTTCTCAGTGATCCGGAGTGTACGAGGTACGATTAGCCAACCCAACAACTTGCCCACAGAACTAGAAAAATTAGTTGCCATCTCTTCCAAAGATATAAAACCAGCTCAACAGCCCAAACTAAGAGATTTAGTTAGGAAGTACCAAGACATCTTCGATACCGGACAAGGAAAAGGAGGTCGAACTAATGTGGTCCAGCACAAGATTGATACTGGGGGTGCCCGACCGATCCGGCAATCAGCAAGAAGACTTCCTCTTGCCAAGAAGGAAGAGGCTGACAAAATAGTCAGCGATATGGGAAAAGAAGGAGTTATCGAACCATCTGACAGTCCCTGGTCCTCTCCAGTTGTACTGGTGAAGAAAAAGGATGGATCGACACGCTTTTGTGTAGACTATCGCCAACTTAATAATGTCACGAAGAAGGACAGTTACCCTCTCCCGAGAATAGATGACACCCTAGACACGTTGGCTGGTTCCACGATTTTCTCGACCCTTGATCTGAAGAGTGGATACTGGCAAGTAGAACTGGCTCAGGAAGATCGAGAAAAGACTGCTTTTACCATCGGCTCAGGATTGTGGCAGTTCACCGTTATGCCATTCGGGCTCTGTAATGCTCCCGCCACGTTCGAAAGATTGATGGAAACAGTACTGAAGGGACTCTCATGGAACACGTGTCTAGTGTATCTCGACGACATAATTGTGGTCGGCAGATCGTTTGAGGACCACGTGAAAAACTTGGAGGAAGTATTCCTGCGACTAAGGAACTCCGGATTGAAGCTGAGCCCTAAGAAATGCCATCTGTTCCAAAAAGAAGTACGATACCTCGGCCACGTTGTCTCTGGGGAAGGAGTAGCGGTGGATGACCAGAAGATCAAAGCTGTTAAGGATTGGCCCATCCCAAAAGACATTCACCAACTTCGAAGTTTCCTTGGTTTATGCACATACTATCGCCGATATGTGCTGGGATTCGCCAACATCGCTAAACCACTGACCAAGCTCACGGAAGGCCAAACAAAGTTCCAGTGGTCCGAAGAATGTCAAGACTCATTCAGGAAGCTGAAAGGAGCTTTGATCAACGCACCTATACTGAGCTATCCCCTACCCAAAGGGAAATTCATTTTGGATACGGACGCCAGCAACGTGGGACTTGGAGCTGTCCCCATCTCAGATCCAGGAGGGACAGGAGAAGGTCATTGGTTATTTCAGCAAGACGCTTAGCAAACCAGAGCGCAATTACTGTGTCACCAGGCGAGAGCTGTTAGCTGTTGTAAAGGGAGTGGAACACTTCTACAAGTACGTGTATGGAAGAAGATTCCTGTTGAGAACTGACCATGCAGCTCTCAAATGGCTCTTACAGTTCAAAAATCCTGAGGGTCAAGTAGCACGTTGGATCGAGAGACTCCAAGAATTCGATTTCGAGATCGAACATCGAGCCGGAACTAGCCATAAGAATGCAGATGCCTTGTCGCGAAGACCATGTCCAGATGATTGCTCACATTGCCGACGAGCAGAAGAGAAAGAAGCAACACTTTGTAGAACGCAAGATCCAGAAAGACCAAGAGAGAGACCCCGACCTTGGCTTAGTCATCAGCTGGAAGAAGGGCAATCGAAGACCATCATGGCAGGAAGTCGCAGGTTACTCGCCGGCTGTTAAGTCCTATTGGGCACAATGGAACTCTCTTATTCTGGACAATGGGATCCTGAAACGTGTGTTGGAGGCCGATATTGGTGGGGAAGACAGACGCCAAATAATTGTTCCCAGGAACAGAAGAGAGGAAGTGCTGCGGGAAATCCATGATGGAGTCGCCGGAGGACATCTGGGAGTGACGAAGACCCTTCAGAAAGTGAGGCAACGGTTTTACTGGGCCAATTGTCAAGCTGACGTCCAGGACTGGTGCAGGAAGTGCGCTGTATGCGCTGCTAGCAATGGACCGCGAATACGACCCAAGGCCCCGATGCGTCAGTACAACGTAGGCAGCCCGTTCGAGAGAATCGCCATTGACATCGCCGGCCCGTTTCCCGTATCCGACCACGGGAATAAATACATCCTTGTGGCAATGGACTACTTCAGTAAGTGGGCGGAAGCCTATGCCCTGCCCAACCAGGAAGCCATCACCGTCGCCGACGTCTTGGTGAAAGAATGGATATGTCGATTCGGTATTCCAATGGAGCTGCACTCGTATCAAGGCAGAGATTTCGAATCGAATCCTTTCCAAGAAATATGTCTACTGCTGAACATCCGCAAGACAAGAACCACGGCCCTACATCCGCAGTCCGATGGAATGGTGGAACGGATGAACAGGACGATCAACCGCCACTTGTCCAAGGTTGTCTCTGACCATCAAAGAGACTGGGACCAGTATCTTCATTTGTTCCTGATGGCCTATCGATCCGCAGTACACGAGTCAACCGGTCAAACTCCTGCTAGTATTATAATGGGCCGAGAACTGCGACTGCCTTGTGACCTGAAGTTTGGGATACCGCCAGGACAAGACACTGCGGGAGAGGACTACGTCAGCAAACTTCGGCAGAGAATGGACGACATCCACGAACGAGTCCGGTTGAACATCCAGAGTGCCAGCGATAAAATGAAGAAGACCTATGACATCAAGGCCGACGCTGGAGGATTTAAGGTTGATGACCTGGTTTGGCTGTACAACCCCAAACGTCGTCGTGGGCTATCACCAAAGTTGCGGAACTCGTGGAAGGCCCGTATAAAATCGTGAAAAGGATAAACGACCTTGTGTACCGAATCCATAAGCCACCCCGAGGGAAACCAAGGGTCGTCCATTTCAACAGGTTGGCCCCTTACGCTGGAAACCATGACCAAGTTCGCACCCTCAAGCCACCGGAGGATGATATGACGTTCGAGAAGTTTATGTCCTTGTATTCAAACGGGCAGAGAGTTCTACATGGGGTTACTAGAGAGGAGTCACGAGACCTTTTCGAGGTGCCTGCTGACTACGCACTAGCGCACTGTGTGGCAGAAGATCTTCGAATGTCCAGGGGCATCGCCGTAGTGTTCTCCAAGAAATTTGGTCAACTCCAAACACTGCGGGAGCAGAATCCAGAAGTTGGTGGGGTGCTACAGTTGAAGAAAGGCCAGAGAAACATCTACTACCTAGTCACCAAGAGACATTCCCAAGATAAACCGTCTTATGAAGATGTCTGGAAGAGTCTCACCAAACTAAGAGATACTATGGTGGACCAGAATCTGGTGGATCTAGCAATTCCAAAATTATCCTGTGGTATTGATGGGTTGGACTGGAGAGTCATAAGAAGTATGCTGGAGGCGATATTCAGATCCAGCGGCGTCAAGATTTTGGTTTGCTGTAACCCTCTTCCACGACCGATCATGAAGACCGTGGAGTGTTACTTCCATCGAACTTCACGGTGCAGATATGGGGAGTCATGCAGATATCGTCACACTCCAAGGATGAAATTTCGGGACGAAATGTCTTTAAGAAGGGGGCAATGTAACGAACCTAGGCCGGACCTGTCGCCTCACGTGTTGCCGTCGACAACGATGAGATCATCCCCGGAGATATTCGAGAACCATCCAGCCGCTATGCCGCGTAATGTAACGGTCAATATTGGAAACAATTGGAACATGCCGTCGCCAACTGGAAGAATTCGAAACATCGAGAATGCTGTATCGGAGATAAATAGACAGCCCTCAAGAGGGAGTGGACAGTCTGAACGAGCCCATACGATCGAGCTATTCAGTAGCGTAGTAATATAAATTAAGTTGTAGATTAAGTGTTAAATAAATTAGTTAAACCAAGTTAAGTTTATTTACGTTACAGTAACAATTTATTTAATGTAGTTTACCTATTGATGATGATAACTTAGTTACCGAAATACGCAAATAGGTGTGAAGTGAGTAAGTGTAATGAACGGGTTACTTGCGTAATTATTGATGAATTGATGTTTTGCATCAAACTGAAAATTCATTATGATACCAATCTCACGAAAATTTGATATCATGGTTCTATCTGAAACTTGGAAAGGGCACAATAGATCTTTTTAGAATAAATGAAAAACAAATACTCATCACTGCTGTCTACCGAGCACTAGAAGGCACCAAAGAAAATGTTGAATACCTGAAACAAACAAAAAAATATGTTACAAATTATCAAATTTCAATAGGAAACATAAATATCAACACAAACTTGGATGAAGATGGCATTGTGGTTGAGTATCTCAATACTTCAAGTGAATACAACTTCACAAACGATGATCATTAAAAATACTCGCGAATAGGGTCGCACACGATCTTGTATAGATCATATTTGATTGAATAGTAGATTTGATATACTATTGACCATTCTCTATACGTTATCTACAGAAAGACCATAATAGATCATTACAGCCGAATATTAAGTTTGCCAATACATGTTGAAATCAGGAAAAATCCAATAACTCCAAAAAAATTAATAAATTACACTCAGTTAAAGCATGAATTAATAAATTATGATTGGTCAGATTTATATAAAATGAACGATGTACAAAGAGCAACAACATTTTTCATTGAACTTTTTTCTGATTTCAACAAGGTAAAACACAGTAAAATTATAAAACAAAAACATAAATAAAAACGAAGACAGGAATAGGCTACATCGGGTTTGATAACATCGATAAATAAATAAAATTAACTCTTCAAAAAATACCGATATAACCGAGAATTATATAGGAGTGAGTTCAAGATCAACCGCCACCAATTAAATATTCTAATAAAAAACACAAAACTTGACGTTCAAAAGAAAAAATACAGAAATAATTTGAAGTCGCCAATTGAATTTGCATCTTTTTCAGATTCCCGGAAGATGGCGAAAATTAACATTATTGTTAGAAGCAATTTTCGCAAATGCCACAAAATTCCAAACTTTTTGCATTTTTTTCTCAAAGTTCTGCTATGGCAAACAAGTCTACGTATAAATTTGCAACCCTATAAAATATCAAGAAAGCCGGGCAATAGAATATTCCTCTAGGAAAAACTATGCATACATAATATCTCATCACTATATTTCAACTTCAAGCACATATGAAGCAAATTTGTGAGTTTGTGATCTCGCCTATTGTCTGTTTTTCGGAGCATTATGGAATAAATCTCGTAAAATGTAAAAGAATTCGAACAACAGTATTCTCTAATGTAAACTCTATGGTTTTATTGAAAAAAAGGTCAAGATTTACAAACATTTTTTTAAAGACTTGATTTAAGGTTTTTAGACTATAAAGTGCTGATTACTCAATTTGAGTAACTTCAACCAAAATTCAGTGTGTTCTAGAATTGACTTCATGGGTATAAACTTAACAAGAGTGTAGAAACATGCCAAAAGAGTGTCACACAAAAAAAAAACAAAATTTTAGAATACCAAATGTAAATCATATAGTAATTCAGACGTTCTGATCAAATATAGGTACAGTGAAATTATAACTCAGATGGCTATGTTACATAATTTTACCTAATGGTAATATCAAATAATTGTACTGAATGATTTCATTACGTAATATCTACTGAATGATTATATGTACGTACAAATACTAAATAGTAGTAGACAATTATGTCTTATTGAGTGGTATTTTCAGTTAGAAAACATAAGTAAAACTATGTGTTGGACCTATACAATGTTATCATCTGATATAACCATTCGGTAACGATTCATAAGTGACTTGAAATGACTATATTATCTAATAATCGGGTTCAATTATTGAGCGAAAATTGCAAAAAAATTAACATTTCGCGAAAATCGCCTTAATTTATAATATTCCATTGCCCTGCTTTGCCGACGTTTTATGGGTTTTCAAATTCATACGTCAACTTGTTCACCTCTCCATAACTTTGAGAAAAAAATACACAAAGTTTGGAATTTTGTGTCATCCGCGGAAATCGACTCAATTGACAATATTCCATTGCAAATTTATAGGTAGACTTGTGGCATTTGCGAAAATTGCTTCTAACAATAATGTAAATTTCCGCCATCTTCCGCGATACTGAAAAGGTGCAAACTCAATTGGCGACTTAAAATTATACCACCAAAGTTTGCAAAGCACGAAAACATTGTTTGCAATTTTGTGACCCCTAAAACTTTGCCCCTGACACTGTTTTTAGCGTTATCCATAATTTTTGATGTTCCGTCACAGAAAAGTTTGCAAATTTAAAGCATTTAGGGTGACGGAACCATATTTTACCAAAATTTGCACAATGTTTGCAATTTTGTAACCAGAATTAGCGCTAATTACAACGTAATCAAGGATAATTCGTATTTCCGGTTGAAAATTGCATGTGCAAATTTTACAAGGGATGTAGAAAACAAGTTAGAGAATATACCTGCAATTTGCACAATGTTTGCAATTTTGTCCAAGGAGATATTGCTAATAAACGTTTAATGCAAATTTGAGTAATTTCCGGTTACCGGATGAGTGTGCAAATTTTTATATTTAGTCTTTTCTGGATGCCTTAACATCCGGCAGTGCTAAAGAAATGTTTGTAATTATTGTGAATTGGCAGTCTATTTTACTATTTACTATAATAAAACTGGGTCATCATGGTACAATAATTCTTCGAGAGGAAGGAATGCCTTTGGAAAATTGAATAGATGGCTAGCAAAAAAAATTTCGTTGGATACTGAAAATAAGAAAATCACTAATCATTCCACTCGCTGGGGGAATTTATCTGCCCCAGTTCTCAATATCTTCTAAATCTTCTTTAATAAATTTGTTTTTTTCTCTTGAGAGTCTTTGTAGCTGTTTCAAATGACGAATGTCAATTGAGATCTGCCAAAAAATTTGAAATTGACGTATTGCTCATTTGATCTATGAGGTGTTGTTCAGATCAGTTTATTAGCATTCTGCAATTTCTCACTTCTTTTCTAAGTAGAGTAACCATGTATGGTTCATTTCAACAGAATTTGTTGAAAAGCAGTTCTTACTGGAAAGAAGAATTTCAATTTTCTCCTCTCTTGATGTGGTTCTTTCATCAAAATGTTCGTCCTATTTCATTTTCAGACTGTGGAAGGTTTCCCCGAAAACCATGTCATGAAACATTTGATAATGTTATGTATAACATTTTCCAGCCATACTGTGGTTGAAACGATTGATACAGGTCTTTCCGCCGGTGCATAAGATATTTTTCTTCAATTACTTTCAAATACTTCTCAATACACTAGATAATTTCCAAGAAATCATCGAACTCTAATCTTTGAATTGAGACCGGTGTGGAGTTAGCCTCATCCACAGGTATACTCGAAGAAAAAAGTTAGGTCAATACATTTTCAGCTTTTACCAAAGGGATTACGAGAAAAAAATTGATCAAATCAAGCAATTAAATCAGAATAATATCATCCCACCCCCTTTACTACACCCCTCTTACCGTTTGTCAGGCCTTTAGAGGGTGATATGGGGGTAGTTTCTGGAAAATAATTCAATAACTTTCCCGATTGAAAGAGTACCGCATTCTGCTGTTAGGGTGTGTTTCATGAAGAAAAAATTAATCGAACGAAATCCCCCCTATAGTTTGTCAGCCCTTCAGAGGGTAGTAGGGGGTAGGGGGGGTAGTTTCAAGAAAATAATTCAATAACTTTCCCAAATTAAAGAGTACCGCATTCTACTTTTAGGATGTATTTCATGAAGAAAAAATAAATTGAATGACATCCCTCCTATAGTTTGTCAGCCCTTCAGAGGGTGGGAGGGGGGTAGATTCTAGGAAATAATTCAAAAACTTTCCCAAATGAAAGAGTACCGCATTCTCTTTAGGATGTTTTCATGAAGAAAAAATAAATCGAAGACATCCCCCTATAGTTTGTCAGCCCTTCAGAGGGGGGGGGGTAGATTCTAGGAAATAATTCAATAACTTTCCCAAATTAAAGAGTACCGCATTCTCTTTTAGGATGTTTTCATGAAGAAAAAATAAATCGAAGACATCCCCCTATAGTTTGTCAGCCCTTCGAGGGTGGGGGGGGTAGACTCTAGGAAATAATTCAAAAACTTTCCCAAATAAAGAGTACCGCATTCTGCTGTTAGGGTGTGTTTCATGAAGAAACAATAATCGAACCCCGGGGGGGGGGTAGTTTCTAGGAAATAATTCAATAACTTTCCCAAATTAAAGAGTACTACATTCTGCATGGAAAAAAAATCGAATGACATCCTCCCTATGGTTTGTCAGCCCTTCAGAGGGTGGTGGAGGGGGTGGTTTCTAGAAAATAATTCAATAAATTGAAGGGTACCCTTCAAGAAACAAACATCCTAAAGGCAGAATGCGGTCTCTTTAATTTGGGTAAGTTATTGAATTACTTCCTAGAAACTACCGCCCCCCCCTTCCACCCTCTGAAGGGCTGACAAACTATAGGGGGGATGTCGTTTGATTTATTTTCCCTTCTAGAAACACATCCCGAAAGCAGAATGCGATACTCTTTAATTTGGGAAAGTTGTTGAATTATTTCCTAGAAACTACGCTCCTCCCACCCTCTGAAGGGCTGACAAACTATAGGGATGTCATTCAATTTATTTTTCTTCAAGAAAAACATCCTAAAAGAAGAATGCGATACTCTTTAATTTGGGAAAGTTATTGAATTATTTCCTAGAAACTACTTCCCCTACCACCCTGTCAAGGGCTGACAAACTAGAGGGGGGATGTCGTTCGATTGATTTTTTCTTCATGAAACGCATCCTAAAAGCAGAATGCGGTACTCTTTCATTTAGGAAAGTTATTGAATTATTTTCCAGAAACTACCCCCATATCACCCTCTAAAGGCCTGACAAACGGTAAAAGGGGTGTAGTAAAGGGGGTGGAATGATATTATTGTGATTGAATTGCTTGATTTGATTAATTTTTTTTGCGTAATTTTTTTGGTAAAAGCTGAAAATGTATTGACCTATCTTTTTTCTTCGAGTATACCTGTGGATGTGGCTAACTTCACACCGGTTGAAATGAGCAGGTCGAACGAAACTAAAAAAATATATATGGAAGTGATACGGCACGGCGGCGTCCGCTGTAAAGCTTGTACCTAATGAACTCCATATTAAAGCTCATAAATGAAACGGGAAAGAGAATTTCAGGAAATTCCAAGATGAGAAGGGCATATCTCGGAGTCGAACCAATCATTCGAGATTCCATACAAATTCATATTACTCGTCGCGGTGACATCTGTAATTTCACTTTTTTCCATTTCCCCTCTTTTTGTTGCCTTTGTGTATACACGTACACACGGATTTTTATTAAAAAGCCCTCTTCCGTTCGACGTTAAAGAAGCAGCACAACGTGAAATTTAATTTACTTTCATAATTAAATCTTCCTAGATAGCATTTATGTGTACTTTTACTTTGGAGCGAACATCAAAACATGTGTTTTACTGCTTTGATTCGGATCCTATGCGGGTAGGGAGTATTACGTTTCTATTAATATTCATATCGAATGCGCTTCGTTGACAACGTGGTAAATATTCGTTTTCATTCTCTCGAACGTTTTGGAGCACATGGGGATTATCGGAATTGCGCGAAGAAGGTGTAGATTCCCCATCCCGAACTCTGTTTGTATGTATACTCTGAGCCGCATTACAAATACTCGAAATGTTCGTGAACGTTTTCCAATACAATATAACGCAAATTCTAATATACGGTCTATGGGGATCGTGTAAACGGTATAAAAGAGAGATTCGTTTTTTTTCGTATTTCAAATTCCAATTATTTTACAACTTCTGTCCCAAATTATGGTATACATTTCTTTAAAACCTTTTATTGTTGAAATTTGAAGGAGTTGATGAGTTTCAAACATGTTATGATGACAATTCAACTCGTGTATAAAAAATCGCATATGCCACAGTGCAATTGTCAGTTTGACAGCGGCACAAGTTAGCTGCAACGTTTACAGCGATAAATTAACTCCTATATAAAATGTGTCATTTAAAGATGACTGTTTTGTCATTTTGACAGCGATAAAAAAGGTGCATCGTTTTTTATCACCGATAAAAACGCCTGTTCCTCTTAAGCGTCTACATCTAGTATGCCTACGTCACTTTGAAGCAATCCCGCAATCCACAAAAAATACTAAAGCGTCAATATGGAGACAATTTATGGAGTTTTGTCAAGTACGAAATTACGAACTATCGAAAATAACTCCGTTACAAAAAGTAGCAGATATTTGGTTTGGGCCTATAATATGAAAAAGAGGAATGGAGAAGATTATAAAGAATATGCAGTTAAATAAATTTAGAATTCAACTGCGAAGATGATTCAAGAAAAATATTTCAATGAATACAATATTAAATTTGATCCTTTTGCCGACATAACTTTCAAAGAAGCTCGTGATGCAAGAAATAGTAAACGGAAAGAATTGCAAGTTATTCCAGAGAAAAGAAAAGTAAGTTCTGTAGCATTGAACAAGAAAGATATAGTAAAAATGGCAAAATTGTGGAATATAGACAACCCAGAGGGATTACAAAAAAGATTCTTTCATATAGCTTCTTATGAATTAGCTTGGAGGGGGGGAGAAGCTGCAAACTATAAAATTTACCATTTTAAAGAAGAAAAAAATCAAGATGTAACTTCAACAAGAAGATTTAAATACAATACAATATTTTCAAAGACAACACAGGCTGGGTCGAAAAAATTGGCAGACAGCAAATGGATAACAAAAAATGAAATGGATGAAGGTATTTGTCCGGTTGCATTGTTAACATTACTGTTACAAAAAAGAAATGATAACATAACATCTGAACGACTTTTTTTAACTCCAAATCCCTTTTGGAAAAACAAAAATTCTAAAGGTTGGTACAAAAATGTTCCACTGGGTATTAATACGATTTCTACTTGGACCAGATATTCTGCAACTAAAATTGGACTCGACATTACAAATAATAAAATTACCAATCATTCGAACCGTACTAGTACAGTTTTCCAGTTAGCCAAAGCAGGAGTAAGTGAACAACAACTTATAAAGATAACGGGACACTCATCATCATCTTCTATTAAACCCTACCTCCAAATTGATCCTGAACATCACGAAAATCTTATTAGTTCCTTACGAGCCTCGAGTGAGAAAAATCAAAATGAATATTCTACATGTGTGAATACCAGAGAAGAAAATTTTGAGATCAGTACACCAAACCAAACAATTTATAACAATTGTGTATTTAATAACTGTTCATTTATAGCTATTAATATAACGAGATTATTATGCGATTTATAATAGTCGAGGACATTGCTGGGTGACGAGGCGACAGCCGAGTCACCCGCAATGTCCGAGACGGTGTTAAATCGCTAATAATCTCGTTATATTAAGCTTTATCGTATCATTGACAACGGCGATGCGAAAATAAAAGCAACAAGGTTTTATGTCATTTCATTTTGGCATTTCAAAAAGTCGTCATTAAAATCATGCGAAATTTTGATATTCCTGACGATATATTAGCTGCAGCCCACACTATAAGGTTGAACTTGCTTCCGGACAAATCTAAAATCCATTATGAAAAAGAATATCGGCAGTTTTGTAACTCTCTGATGATCGTCGACGCTAAAGGCAAAGATGTATCCATCAAATTTGAAAACTGTCAAAATATCGTTTTACATGTTCATGAAAACTAATTCTAATATTATTTGGTATCTAACGTATTATGCTTTCGTAACTAACGTATTAAATTATGGTAACTAATGTATTATGAGTAACTAAGGTTTTATGTAGGTTTTGGTACGTTTATGATGTTAATAATTATCAATAAAGCTTTCATATAAAAATGTCTTAATCTTCAATGATACGATAAAATAATTTAATTGTATCAATAAAGATAATTATTGTTGTTGTTCATTCATATATTCGGTCGTTAATTTATCTTGCCAAAAAACACTCGAGCTTTTCTTTTAAGGATGAATTTCTTTTTAACTCAAAATTTTTCCATTAGTAATTTTGCCTCTCACGATTTTGTCATGTCAGTTTTTCTCGTAAAATTACTGATTGGCAAAATTATTTCGTTACAAAAAAAAATTTATCCGATAAAAAAAAGCTCTTGTGTTTTTACTGTTGACAAATGCACTAGTGGTTTTTTCACTTATTCATTTGTTTATCAATTATCGCGGTGTTAGTTGCCAAAATAAATAGTTTGACATGCTTGTCCAACAACTTATTGAATTTCTAAGCACTAACAATAAGTCGATTCGTTGAGTCAACGAACGCCGAGATTAGTCAAATTGTTCATACCTGTGTGCCTACTAATATAGTTGCGACGCAATCATCAATCTGGCGACAATTTTCTACGTTTTGCGATGCAAAAAGATATAAATTTGAGCCAGATACTTCCATCGAGAAATTGAATGTAATATTGCAAGATTGGGCATTTAATATGCGAAAAGGCAACGGAGAAGACAACAAAGAAGCGGTAGTTGAAACAATTTGGAACACCACCGCTAAAATGCTACAAAGTAAATATTATAACGAATTCAATATTGTATTTAACCCTTTCACCGACGTTCAGTTTAATTCATCACGAGCTGCACGTAATGCTAAACGTAAAATCCTACAAGCACAACCCGAAAAGAGAAAATCTAGTGCATCAGCTCTCAATAAATCTGAAGTATTTGCAATGGCCAGATTATGTGACGAAAATGAACCGGAAGGACTTCAAAAGAAATTATATCACATTCTGGCGTTTGAATTAGCTTGGCGCGGAGGAGAAGCAGCTCACTGCAAAAACACTAATTTCGTATCTGAAATTGAAAATAATGGAAAAGAAACTGGACGTATCGAGTATAATCCTTTATTTTCGAAAACGAGACAAGGCGGTAACAATAAATTATGTGACACCAAATCGATTACGCCTAATATTTTAGAGGAAGATATTTGCCCAATACGTTTATTTAAAAAGTTAATGGAAAAACGAGACACTTTTATAACATTGGACAGAGTATTTCTTACACCAAATCCCTTTTGGAAGAAGACAAATTCTAAAGGTTGGTATAAGAATGTGCCGATTGGAATTAATGAAATTTCCAAATGGACTAAATGCTCAGCACAATGTATTGGTATAGATGTCAAACGTGTCAAAATTACAAATCACTCAAATCGAGCGGCAGCAGTTAGCGAATTAAGTAAAAGCGGAATTGAAGAACAAGCTCTAATAAAAATAACAGGACACAGCAATTTATCATCAATAAAACCATACTTACAAGTTGACAAAGAGTATCATTCGTTTGGAAAAAGAAAAAACTTCGACATCTACTACAGAAACGATTATCTGTGGCACCCGAATTTCAATAACTGCGTTTTTAATAATTGTGCATTCAAATAAAAATGTGTTTATTTTTAATGTTTCATAAATAAAGTTTGCATTGATGTTTCTAAATTTCTTATTCATTAAATTGTCCTGCCAAATTACACTCGATGTTTGTATTGATTGATATCAGGTAAATTTGTGTTGTTCAAATTCTAAACTGTTTCCTTTAGCAATTTCACTCGAAAAACTGTCAACCTAAAAACGATCCACCTTCGGTGTCGCGTTTTAAATAGTTGACAGTGTCTTATTAAACTACCCAAATTTACCCGATAAAATACAAACCTCTCGTGCAATTAGAAGTGATAAAAATAGTTTATTCTTATGCCAGTAAATAGAGGCATTTACCTCATCTCCAGTCCAGAGGGTCGTGAATTTGGAAAAAAATATCAAAAAACATTTTTTTATGGTTTTCGTAAAATTTAAAAAATGGGATAACGCAATAAAAAATATATTCGAAATGGGGCAGCTAATTTTACATAAAAAATCCCCTCCTACAAATGTTCTCAAATGTCATAGTTTAGCTACAAAAAATTACGAAAATCAACTCATTAGATAAATAATTTGGTGATAGTTGAAAATGATTGAAACTTATCTTCTTTTTGCAGAAAATGCTCGATATGCTCGAATATGTTAGTTTGAAGATAACTAAGTTTATTTGCCTCATTGCGATCTTGATTTAAAAAGGTAGCACTTTTAACGTTCCTGAAATTTGGCTAGTTAGAAGAGTTCAGTGAAAAATTTGGTAACAGTGCTCGAATCTCCACAGAAAGTACGCATTTTCATAAGGTAAACGGAGTTTCACCGGAAATGGCTCCGGTTTTGTATTTTTAAATGGGACACCCTGTATATTGTAACATTTTTGGATGTCTGAGACAATTCTAGATCAAAAGTGACATTTTAAAAAGTTTTTACGCCTACTTCATTTTTTTAGAGTCACTTTTAATATTGCATCTAGGTGGCCATCATCGAACGTAAACTAATCTGAGGACCTCAGGAGATGTCAGAAAATTACAATCGCAAAGTTATGATAGATATTAGACAAGTTGGCAAAATGTCTAACTATTATTCTTTAAATGGCGACCATTTTTTCACAAGCACTTTCCGAAAAAAGGATTTTTTGACGTATCTAACATACTACTTTATTTGCGATTGGATTAAAAATAAGAACATAAATTAAATATTACTAAGGAAAATACTAGATAATAATTTATTTACTTTTCTCAAGTGTGCCATGGATACAATACGTGGTGAATGATAGATATCCTAGGTAGTTATTAGTAAGATTGTCACTTTTATATCTAATGATTAATTTAAAAAGTGTGGTTTTTTCGTTGTGAGTAATTTCGATTAATTTAAAAAAAGCGCTCCACATTTTTTTAATTAATCATTAGATATAAAACAAGTGACAAGCTTGGATATCTATCATTGTTTGAAAAAATATATGTTTGCGTTTACTCTACAATGAAGTTAAAATATTGGCAAGGGTAAAATGCATAGGTACTTATATCGTAACGAATACAAGTCGATTTAATTATTTTATAATTTTTAGTGCGTGATAAAAGCCTGTTTTCTAGTTTTTTTTTAAACTACATATTTTATTCGAAATAGATCTATACACTTTATGCGTTCTCCGTTATTTGGTGACAGTAATGTGAGCACGTTTTACGAATACCTGAACTAGTCGTCTTCATAAAAAAGGAAGTTTATTCAAAGAAATACGCATTTTCATTTCTAGGTTTTATATTTCTAGTGCGCAGCTAAACTGCAACATAAAAACAAGTATGAATCATTTTACCAAGAATAACAAGAGATCCAGCCGATTGGCACTGATAATAACAACTTTTTGTATAAATAAAATAAACAAAACAGAAATGTCACACATATTTCCTCGCCGTGCATACATTTTCAATCACCATCCATACGGTAGTGTAAGGAAGTTGTGCAAAATGTAGCAAGCGATTGTTTATCAATGGCACATTTGTGAAATACTTGTCAAATATTAGTGATTATTTTTCATGAAATGGGTATTCCAAAAGAATATTTCGAAGAAAACGTGTGCTGTCACTACAAAATTTCAAATAATCTATAGTTCATTGCGTCTTCTGAAACGTTTTTGGGGTAATAATAATAAGTTTTCAGAATAAACAAAAATAGTCCGATAAAGTGTTGCCATGATGACTTTACCGGCCTAGTCAGGTAAAGTGGCATATTAGATGTATCAAAAAACTTTTTAACAAAAAATTAAACCGACGAAATACGGAACTGAAAAGTAAAAAATAAAATAAACCTTCTTAGTCTCAGTAACTAAGCTCCTAAGCTAATCTAAGTAACTAATTTTGAGTCGGCGCCAAACAAACAAGCAAATAAATTAGGTAAGGCGTAAAATGATGGCATCGAGTTGCGCGGTGACATTCTGATAATTTTTTTGAAGTAATTTAATGATGTTCGTTGATTGTTTGTTTGGCGCCGACTCAAAATTAGTTACTTACATTAGTTTAGGAGCTTAGTTACTGAGACTAAGAAGGTTTATTTTATTTTTTGCTTTTCAGTTCCGTATTTCGTCGGTTTAATTTTTTGTTAAAAAGTTTTTATTTTTCAATTTGTTATGGCTAAAATATACTAATTACTACCTACTTGTTTTTTGATTACTTCCAAAATACTTACTTACCCACCTTACTTCAACTATTACCAGTTAAATAACATGATTATCTACTTTTACTATTTGTTGTAACATAAATTATTTTTGTTGTTCTGGTTAGTTTATTTCGTTACTTTGTATATCATTCCATCCTCTCATAGAATATAATGGTTTTGACGGATGCGGAACAGAAATAATGTCAGTAGCGATCTGTCATTGTCAACTACGTATGTGTGTGCCAATGTTCATAAGTGAAAAATCAATTATCCCCTATTTTACTACCCGTAAGGGTATATAATTCCATTCGAAATCTAAATATAAGGTATACCCTATCTATTAAAAAAAGAATTATATAAATCGAAGAACCCAGTACAAAGTTATGCCTGATAGAATCGGTTAACGGACCAGAATTCAGAGGGTGAGTGATCAATATCCTTCATGTTGCTACCCTTAGGGGTGGATTTCATCTTTTAAATTCAAATGGGACCTTCGAAGTACACTCTATCCACTGAAAAAGAATTATCGGAATCGGACGCCTCAGTAAAAAGTTATCTATCATACATAAAAAAATGATGGAAAAAAAAATATAAGGGTCGACTAGAGAACCTCCTCTTTTTTGGTTTCGTCGGTTAAAAATGAGATTTGGTATAGGTAAATGGTATATGAAGAGGAGAGTTTTTGCATATTTTTCACTTTCCGGTAACTTCCTGTATATTGGATTTCTGAGACAATTCTGGATCAGAATGTGACATTCAAAAAGTTAAGAACATAAATTAAATATTACTAAGGAAAATACTGGATAATAATGTATTTACTTTTGTCAAGTGTGCCATGATGCATAATATTTAATGACAGTGACATAAGCTTTATGAGCAGACAGTAAAAGTTTCTCAATTTTCTCAAAGTGAAAAAGTGGATATGTTATTAATATTTGGAGAATGTCATAGAAATTCAAGGAAAGCTGCTGAGTTGTATGCTGAGAGATATCTCAATCGGCAACATCCAGCCCAACAGTAATTTTCGCATGTTGAGAATCGTTTTAGGCAAGAAGGAAATCGAGAGGCGGAACAGAGGGTACCTCAAGGAAAAAGTGTATGCTTAAAGACCATTTCAAAATATCGATGAATTAGAAAATGTTATTAGGGAGTGTTGAGAATCGAAATCTTTAAAAAAAAATTAGTAAAGAATTTTGTGCAATTTTTCTGCCAAATTATAATAAAAGAGTTTCCTATATGCTGAAAACTTTTCGAAACTCACTATTTATAACCACCCCCTCGCTCAGATCAAAAGTTCCTAGTGTGTGAATTTTTTTAGTTTCTAATGATTTCCTCATTATTCAAAGGGCTAATGAAAAAAAACAAGGAGCACGGAGTACATTTTTAAATATGTACTGTGCAGTGAGTTCATCTTTATTTTGGTTTAAAATTTAACAAACCCCCTAATCACTCAAAACCTGGCCGTGTGATTTCAACCCTCTAATAATCACCAAAACCATCCCGTGCACGCAATCACGCCGTCTACCCTCTCCTAATCGATTGATGAACAAAACAAACATTTTTTATCTCCCGCCGACATTACCAGACCGACCAAAAAAAAACGACGACATCGATATCATAATACCTAGAAAACAAATAAAAGTGCCGGTGATCGACCGACGCAGCAACGTCTCAATATATCACCCCCCGAAAGTTAGGGTGTATTTCTACCCTCTCTGAAAACTATAAGACACATTACGCATAAAACATGTACAAAGGCTCCGAGAGAGTCATCTTTTAAAACCCTCGCCTCGATGGTGGAACTTTTGTCTTGATTTGACGCCTCTGTCTCCCATAAGGAATCAATCTGACACAGATAAGAAAAGCGAGCACGAAGAGACTGAGTATTACATTAGTGCTTTTTTCACGTGTGCCACTTACGGATGTCGATATTTCGCGCTGGAATAAAACATTTCAATGTAAGAGGAATATCGGGAGTTATGCGAGATTTGATATTCGTATTGCTATATATCTGTGTGTTAGAACTCGTGATCAACATTTGGTTCAGATCGCGGAATCTATGTATATCACTCTAATATACAAGAAATGAGCTTGTTTTTTGTATTTAACGTTTGCACGTTCTCAATTAAAACAGGTCAATACTCTTTAACAAAAAATTAAACCGACGAAATACGGAACTGAAAAGTAAAAAATAAAATAAACCTTCTTAGTCTCAATGACTAAGCTCCTAAACTAATGTAAGTAACTAATTTTGAGTCGGCGCCAAACAAACAAGCAAATGAAGGCGTAAAATGATGGCATCGAGTTGCGCGGTGACATTCTGATATTTCGTCGGTTTAATTTTTTGTTCAAAAGTTTTTATTTTTCAATTTTTTGGGGCTGAAATCTACTAATTACTAACTGCTTGTTTTTTTATTACTTCCAAAATCCTTACTTACCCACCTTACTTCAACTATTACCAGTTAAATAATATGATTATCTACTTTTTCTATTTGTTGTAATATAAATTATTTTTGTTGTTCTGGTTAGTTTATTTCATTATTTTGTATATCATTCCATCCTCTCATAGAATATATTTATTGTGATGATGACACTAGCGATCTGTCATTGTCGACTACATATGTGTGCCAACTACACATGTGAAAAATCAAATATCCCCTATTTTTCTACCCGTAAGGGTGGATAATTCCATTCGAAATCCAAATATGATCAACTATGAGGTATACCCTATCTGATAAAAGAAGAATCATCCAAATCGAAGATCCCAGTACAAAGTTATAGCTGATAGAATCGGTTAACGGACCAGAATTCAGAGGGTGAGTGATCAATATCCTTCATTTTGCTACCCTTAGGGGTGGATTTCATCTTTTAAATTCAGATGGGACCAACTTCGAAGTACACCCTATCCACTGAAAACAGAATTATCGGAATCGGACGTCTCAGTAAAAAGTTATGCGTGATCAAAAAATTAAATATACGCGTCGACTAGAGAACCTTTTTGGTTTCGTTGGTTAAAAATGTAACCGATGCACAGTGGGGCCAAACACCTCAATTCTTGGCAAAAACTCCAAATAAAAAGTTCCCCAATAGACGGCTATGAATATGCAGAAACAAAAGTTGAATAGTTCCCTGATACAGTACCAAAATGTGTCGAATGTTTTTCAGACAGCTCAACGTATCACACCAGTCCACACTTGTCTATTTTCGTGGTGACATGTGCCTACATAATACTTTTAATTTGTGCTGCTACTGCTTTACAGTGTTATTTAAATATTCGACTGCTTTTAGCATGGAGTGTTTACCTACAGGTAAGTTCACCATTCAATAATTATATCTGTGTTTTAAGTTGAATAATACTTTGTAACGTTCAATTGAAAAAAGAGGAGAATTGAACATTTCAACGTGGACATATAATAAAGATTTTAGTTGACATTAGGGCATAACATGTTTTTATTTTTAATTTCCAAATAATCTTAACCTGCTTTCGTGGCGCAAAGAAAAAAAAAATGCCCATATTTGCCCCATTTGATGACATTCAATCAAAAATGGGCATCATAGTTGGCATTTTCAGTCATATATTTTTCTTTTACTTTCAGGGTCGGGTTCTACGGATATATTTTTGAGAAGGAGATTCTTATTTGAAAAAATGCAAAGTTCTGGTTACCTTAGAATGAAAGATAAACTGGATGTTATTAAAACATTTGTAAAAATACGTACCAAGTGTCCCAAAGAACGTACTCCCGAACTGTACAAGAAAGTTTCATTGTTTTTTCTGGATTTTAAGAAAAAATGGCAACAATCGAACAGAACACATGATAGATTTTTGACAAAACACAAAAACTGGTTAGATGTTTCAATAAGTTTTCCGGATTATACAAATTATTCTAAAAAAGTTGGTAGAGCCGAAATTACTTTCGAGGAGTCTGCAGATAGGACAAAGCGTAAAAAAACTGAAGCCAAGTTGACTAGAAATCAACATAATATAATAAGGGATCATGATAAAGAGAGATTTCCATCTTATAAGATCATTCAAGCGGCAAAAAAGAAATGATATCCTCAAAAAGAGAGCATTATGGCAACAGACGTTCTCGATCATACTGCGTCACGCCTTTTGGATGTCGAGCAAGAAGTTTTAACCAGTAGAAAATCCGAGTGCTTTCAAAATTTAACTTTGATTTGTGAGTGGGGTTTTGATGGATCTGGACAAGCAGAATATAAACAAAAATGGGATAGTGATACCATAGGCAGTGATGCAAATATTTTTATTTCATCTCTTGTACCTGTAAGGCTGAGATCAGAAGAGCCTCAAAAACAGCAGGATATAATTGTTTGGCAGAACGAAAGATGTTCTTCTACTAGGTACTGCAGACCCATCAGATTTCCATTCAAACATGAAACGAATCTATACAAGAAAGAGAACATGTAGAATTACAAAAACAACAATTACGACCATTAATTTACAAATTTGAAAACACATATATACAAGGAAATTATAAAATGCTGATGACAATGGTTGACGGGAAAGTGTGTAATGCACTTACGGGAACTACCTCCACGCAAAGATGTTTTATTTGTGGCCTCACATCAAAACAGTTCAAAGACATTGAAAAAGTATCCAGTACAAGCATAATGGACATTCCTAGATTGGAATTCGGGCTCTCTGTGCTCCATGCATGGATTAGATTTTTTGAATGTTTATTACGTGTTGCCTATAAACTACCGCTGAAAATGTGGCAAGCTCGTGGAAATGAAAACAAGAGAGTTGCAGCGACTACAAAAAAAACTATTCAAGCCAGATTCAGAGCAGACTTGGGACTATTTGGAAACACCAATGACGGCAACACAGCAAGACGTTTTTTTTATAATTCAGAAATCTTGGCGAATATTACTGGTGTTGATATTGATATTATAAGACGATTTAAAATTATTTTACAAGCCATATCAAGTGGTTATGAAATCAATGTCGACAAGTATAATACTTATGCTCTAGAGACGACAAAACTTTTCATAGAGAAGTATCCATGGTACCCGATGCCACCAAGTGTCCATAAAGTCTTGATACACGGCTCTAGTATAATAAAATATGCCATGCTTCCAATAGGACAACTGAGTGAGGAAGCTCAAGAGGCACGAAATAAAGAATTCAAGAGATATAGAGAATGTTATTCCCGCACGAATTAAAACCAACGAAGATGTTCTCAATTTGCTACTTATCACATCTGATCCTTATATTACAAGCATAAGAAAGGTGCCAAAAAGAAAAGCACTAACATTTGAAAAAGACGTTATCGCTTTACTGAAAGCGCCAAATGTCAGTTGTTCCCAAGAAAGAGAAGACAATGAATCTTCAAGAGAAAATGATTCCGATGTTTGAAGGTAAAGAAATGTTTTATATTTTATAATAAATAAATGTACTATCTATAATCAATAGAAGATATATGTTGGTGTTTTTTTCCATTTCTACCACTACTTCCTCAAAAATATTTTGACCACTATTCATCCGTTGATTATGAGACCAAATACGAGGAGATCCCGAGGTTTCAAAATTTTATTGTGTGCTTTTCCAACCCCCTCTCAATCACCCTAATTCATTAATTAGATTTTTTTTACTATTTTTACCTCCATTTGGAGGTGGAGTGCTATACAATGCAAAGTTTTCAAATTTAATTTGATTATTTCGAATTCCACCCCTAATAATCACCCTACTTCAAGGAAGATATTTTCTTCAGTATTTTTCCAGTGTTTCTGTGGTTGAAATATGCAAAAATTCACATTTTTATAATTTTACTCAGTATTTTCCATTTCCACCCCCTTAAAACCACCCCAATTTATGAAAAGTATTTTTGATTATTTTTTTTGTGATAACAATCGATTTTTTATGAATTTCGTGAGTTTCAGAATTTTGGCCAAGAATTGTTCATTCCGGTCGCACTGTGCGACGAAAAAAAAAACTGAAAAGCAAAATGAAATAAACATTCTTAGTCTTAATAACTAAGCTCCTAAACTAATGTAAGTAACTAATTTTGAGACGGCGCAAAGAGATCTAGGCTGGAATAGGCCGGAAAACGACCAAAAGTAGTTTTTCGTTAACAGAAAAAATTTTAATTTTTTTTTTTGGTTTTGATACGTTTTGCCTCAGACTAACTTTCAACATTAATTCCTTTCCGTATTCATACCGCGCAAGCGCGGATAACTTGAGGATGTTATTTTGAGAATAAATACATGATTTTTGTAATAGCTTTTATTTTCGAAAGCTAATTAACTGTAAATTGTAAATCAGTACAGATTTATGACATTCTTGAAACACAAGATTTTATATCAGTATCGGTGTACTTTTTTTTCAATATCTTGAAACAATTTATTAGCGATGAACAGAATAGTAATAATAATGTATGTTTTTCTACCAAAAAAATACATTTTTAGTAAAACTAATTCGACATGTAAATAAACAGTTCAATTCCACGGAAGCTGATATTTTGGCATCAGCTTGTATGTATCCTTGTATCTACCTATAACGATATATGCAACGTGAAAATGTATATCTGTGAATGAGTAAATACAAAAATAGTAAAATTAAATTAGTAAAACAGTAAAACGGATGAAAGATGTAGTAGAGACTATGAAGTGATAACAATATTAAGTGATTAGTTCATATTTACACGATTAGGGAAGTAAATATAAAGAAATAATAAATCTTGGGAGTAGGATAATATAAACTAACTAATATTGATTGAAATTTTGTTTAACATTTTTAAGATGAACTAGAGACAATAAAGCTATAACAATATTAAGTAACTAAAAATATTTACACGAATAGAGAAGTATATACAAATAAATGGATGATAAATCTTGGGAGAAAGATAATATATACTAACTAATAGTGATTGCTTGAACATTGTTACACATATACTGAAGTAATTTTCCCTGTATCCCCAAAACAATAAGAAAAATATAACAGTTCGCCCAATAAGATAGTACATTCTTAATCGGTGAAAAAGGCAACAGAAGAAAAAATCAAGAAATTCCACACTCGTCATGAAATTTAACGGAATTCATTTCTTCGTTTTATCCATGCGCTGCAATATGAAGTTTGTAATTACTTTTGACATTCACTTCCTCAATGTTTATTGCGTTAGGTACTATTCAACTCATTTGATTTGCTATTCGATTATTGGCAGAATTATAGAAAATCGATTTGTCATACAATCTCAATGAACCCATTAATGAAGTGAATTCTTTGTAAATCTTGCTTTTCATTGCCATACCGACCACGCATTCACATCTAAATGTAAAATATTATAAGCATATTCATCGTATAACTGCGAAAATTTGTCATTCAACGGAAAATAAATTCGATTACAACCAAACAAAATCGCTTCAGTTTAAGAGGAAACAACTAAAAAAATTGCAAAGAATAAACATACAGCACAATCATGTTTCATGCATCTGAAGGAAAGGATATTAACCCATTACCTCCCAGCGGTGCGTTCATGCATCGCAACTTTAAATTTTTTTGGCGGGCAAGATATTGTTGATATCGCGAAAATCACTCGGTATTACCTTTCAATATGCTAATACTGTTGAATAAAAATATGTAACGTTAGATCAGAAGGAAATCTCAGATTTTAGTGCACTCTAAAGTGGGGTGAAAATTACTTTGGCTGTATACATTTTGTTGGCACTGACAAAATATAACTCAGATTCAAGATTTTCATTTCAGTTTTCATCAATGTGTAGTCATTTAGTGACACAATGATATATCACACATAAACTTGTTGTAATGAACAATGGGATAATTGTATCAATAAAAAAAAAGTTTGGTGCGTTCGCGCATTACTGGTATCGTGCGTGAGCTCTAGCGATATATCGACAAGCTCAGACAATGGGGTGTTTTCTCTTACAATCTGTCTATTGATGAACAAATGGTCCCATATTATGGGAGACATTCCTGCAAAATGTCCATAAAAAACAAACTAGTGAGGTTTGGTTTCAAACTTTGGTGCATTTGTTCAGACAATGGTTATTTATTTTACTCTCTTCCATAGGCTGGGGCTAGTGAGAAACACTCAAAATTAGGTGTTGGTGGCAATGTTGTAATGAGTCTTCTTTCTGTGATTGATAGTCCTATGTCGCATCAAATTTTCTTCGATAATTTTTTTTCGTCATACCAACTATTTCAACAATTGAAAAATAAAGGATTTTTTGCAACAGGAACAATACGAGGTAATAGAACGCACCACTGCCCACTCGGAAATTCAAAACAATTTTCTAAGCGGGAGCGAGGTTCTTATGTTTCTGCATTTGAGGAAAACACAAAAATTTCCCCCGTGCGCTGGAATGATAACTCTACGGTTACTGTCTGCAGCAATGTTTTCAATGTACAACCAATAACTCATGTAAAACGATATAATCGAAAAGAAAAAAAAAATCAAGGTATCCCAGCCTCATGCCATTACCAAATATAATAGATCTATGGGAGGGGTTGACCTCCATGACAACGGTATTGCAAATTATAGGTGTAGAGTATTGGGGAAGAAATGGTGGTGGTCCATATTTCGCAATGCTCTAGATAGTATGGTTGTGAATGCTTGGAAGCTCTATAACATAGCCAATCAAACAAAAATGTCTCTTGAAAAATGAAAGGGAATACGTAGTAAGAAATGTCCCTCGCCCTGTTGCTGAAATTCGATTTGATAACATTGGTCATATTCTCATAACTCATGAAACTAAAGCACGAAGAAGATGTAGAGTATGTCATAACCAGACAATTTATATTTGTGGAAAATGTAAAGAACACGTGTCATGCTTCGCAAAATATCACCAAAGGTAGATAATTTGGTTGTTAATTCTTACCAGTGATGCGTTCGTGCACCAAAGAGCAAACTGACATAACTTTGTTATTTATCATCTTGATCGGGCCCAACTATTTTATTTTGTACCCTAGTATATTATTACTTTCATGAAGATTTGTTCTTATGGCTAGTTTTTAGGAAATGAAAAAAAATATTTACTTTTCTTACCAGTGGTGCGTGTACGCACCATCATGTTTTTTTATGTTCTTGATTTTTTTAATTTTTTTTTATTTCAAAAACTCATTCTACAAATGTGAAATAATAAATATATCTTGTCCGAAAAGCGTGTTTTTATATTTTTCTATGCCTGGGAGTTAATGGGTTAATCTTAACTTTGGCTTTTATATTTCGAGACACAACACGCTCGTTATAAATGCATGTTGCAACTATCATTTCTGTCTTCGCTTCTTCGCATATGTTTTGATTCCCTTTTTCTCTCAATCTGATAAACGATCCATAATCAAAACAAAATTTATTATATACAGAAATGTAAACAAATCCGTCCTCGGTTTGCATCTGCGAAGCGATTTCCAGCATTTCAACAGTTTTTCACTTCTTCAAAATGAAGAAAGATAAATCGCATTCTAATTCGAATACAATGTTTATTATAAGAGGTTGATATTTATATTAAATTAGCCCGTCTATGTATGTAATAAGTTGCGAAAAGAGTATTTTAAACACACCACGTAAAAGTTGTCCAGGGATGCAAACAAAAAATCCAAAATATTTCAGTAGGGATGGAATACAACGTTTTCTAAAAGAAGCAAATGACAAATGTAGGAAGGCCTAGAATCATTTTTTTATAATTCTGACAGACAGATCCGAAAATATCCACAGTGTTACCTCAAAGAGCTCAACAATAAAAAATATATGTAAAGTCACTATTTGATAATCTTCAGGAAGCGCAAATATTTATACTACTAAAAAAGTTCAAGAATTTACGAAAACCCGTAAAAATGAAAATACAGGCAGTTTATAGAAAGTTCATTATCGACTCTGAAAATAACTTAAAATTCCAGGGGAGATGGTTTATAAATAAACCGACGAAAAAATCAACTGAAAAGCAAAAAATAAAATAAACCTTCTTAGTCTAAATGATAATTGAGCTGCTAAACTAATGTAAGTAACTGATTTTGAGTCGGCGCCAAACAAACAATTATCGAAGATCATTATCTCTGAAAGAAGTCATCAAAACGCAACCGTGCATCTCGCTGCCATCATTTTACGCTTCACCTAATTCAATTGCTAGTTTGTTTGGCGCCGACTCAAAATCAGTTACTTACATTAGTTTAGGAGCTCAATTATCATTAAGACTGAGAAGGTTTATTTTATTTTTTGCTTTTCAGTTGATTTTTTCGTCGGTTTAATTTTTTGTTAAAAAGTTTTTATTTTTTACTTTTCAGTTCCGTATTTCGTCGGTTTAATTTTCTGTTAAAAAGTTTTTCTTTTTCAATTTTTTGTGGCTAAAATCTACTACCTACTTGTTTTTTTATTACTTCCAAAATACTTACTTACCTACCTTACTTCAACTATTACCAGTTAAATAATATGATTATCTACTTCTACTATTTGTTGTAATATAAATTATTTTCGTTGTTCTGGTTAGTTTATTTCATTACTTTGTATATCATTCCATCCTCTCATAAAATATACTGATTTTGACGGATGTGAAACAAGAATAATGTCAGTAGCGATCTGTCATTGTCAGCTACGTATGTGTATGCCAATTTTTCTACCCGTAAGGGTGGCTAATTCCATTCGAAATCCAAATATAAGGTATACCCTATCTATTAAAAAAAAAACCAAATTATCCTATAGATCGGTTAAGGACCAGAATTAGAGGGTAGTGAAATTCTTCATTTCAGGTTTTTTTAAATTCAAATGGGACCAAATTCGAAGTACACCCTATCCACTGAAAAAAGAATTATCGGAATCGGACGCCTCAGTAAAAAGTTATGCGTGATCATACATAAAAAAATATGATGAAAAAAAAAATATACGGGTCGAATAGAGAACCTCCTCTTTTTTGGTTTCGTCTGTTAAAAATGAGACTATATCAACACCAAATGATATTGTTAATGTATTCGTTTCACATTTTAGTTAATGCATTCGTATAACATTTTAGTAATGCGTCGTATTCTCCATCAGTATTAGCTCGTCCCTTAACAATCCTAATTAATATTTGCATCCGTTCACATACGATTCCCTCTATGTGGAAATGCTCTAAGGTATGTCCGATCTTTAAAAAAGCCACGCGAAGTGACATAAAAAATTGCAGACCGATTTCAATAATAGGCAACTTTTAAGGTCTTTTATCAACACGTCAACAATTATATTCTAGAAAAATCGAATTAAACGGTTTTCTTCACATAAAGGATTCAATATAAAATTGAACCAGAAAATGGTAGATCTCAGGTGGAAAACAACTACTTTCCTGGCAAATACCACGCAGAACGTTGAATGATATTCACCTTGAGATCTACCATTTTCTGGTTCAATTTTATATTGAATCCTTATGTGAAGAAAACCGTTTAATTCGATTTTTCTATTCATTCCACTTCACATGGCACTTATCTTTCACTATATGCTAGACGGGCTTGCCACTCCTACTGAGAAGGAATCTTTTATTTGGAAACCTATCGAGGTGGGAGATTTTCGGAGTGTTTCTTTCTGTCACTAGGTACCGCCAGTTAAAGTTTATCTTTTCCGGCGTACCTATAGGTGTTACAAGCTCGATGATGGTTTGTTTACGTTGTGTCTCACTTCAGCCAGAGTTCTTTGGACCTTTGGCTGGTTGACTACTCCGTACTGATGAGGGCCAAGAAGCCTGAAACCGGTATGCGGATTGTTAGGTGAACACGACATAAATTAAACATAATCGAGCTTATCAAGAAACATTTGATCAATTCCATTGATATTATATGAGTATGCATGGATTTTCAGGTGAATATCATTCAACGTTCTGCGTGGTATTTGCCAGGAAAGTAGTTGTTTTTCACCTGAGATCTACCATTTTCTGGTTCAATTTATATTGAATCCTTTATGTGAAGAAAACCGTTTAATTCGATTTTTCTATTCATTCCACTTCACATGGCACTTATCTTTCACAATTATATTCTAGATCAAAAGGTCGATCAACGACATCAAATCTCACCGTTGTTACACAGCATATAGCAGAAAATATTGATAACAAAACTCAGACAGATGTTATCTACATGGATATGACCAAGGCATTTGATAGACTTGACTATACTTTAATACTGCAAAAACTCTTGAATTTTGGCCTATCGAGTAGGCTACGTGCATTATTCAAATCATATCTGTCCGACAGCACGCACTGTGTGCAGTTAAATGGATTTAGGTCCAACGAATACTTAGCCACATCAGGTGTTCCGCAAGGATCTAACTCGGTCCACTGTTGTTTAACATCTTCATCAACGACATTGGTGATATAATTAATTATAAGAAACTATCAGAAGATCTTATTCAATTCAATCAATGGTGCAATCGTAATAAGTTAAAATTAAATCATACCAAATGTTGCGTAAAGTCGTATACATTGAGATCTGAACCTGTGATATTTGACTATAAGATAGATAATCATTCTCTAGACAGAATTTTAAGAACCTTGGAGTTATCTTCGACCCAGAGCTGTCTTTTAAAGAACACGTGAACAATATTACCGCCTCAGCGAACCGTATGTATGGATTTCTAATTAGAGTAGGCCGTGACTTTAACCATATAGATACATATAAAAATCTTTACTATGCTTTTGTGAGATCTAAGTTTGAATATGCATCGGTTATCAGGAACATCTATAATTTGAAGGCAATACAAAGACGCTTTCTCAAATACCTAAGTTTTAAAATCGATCAGACTTATAATTGTCACATCACATGAGATCCTACTGTCGAGACACAGCTTTATCAGTCTGGATATAAGAAGAAAATGTTCAAGTGCCATTACGCTATACAAAATAATCAACAATGGAATTAGATGTGAATGCTTACTACGTCAGATAAACTTTAAAATTCCCCGTCAGGCATCTCGATACACCGACTTATTCTACACTACCACGCCACCAACAAATATTTATAAAAACTCCCCTGTTCATACTATGTGTATCAACTATAATTTAGTAAGTGATCAACTTGATATATTCTATTGCAGTGTGGGACAAATTAAGAACTTTTACTTTGAGCAGTAACATTCCTGTATTAGACTAAGCTTTCTCCTATTGTTAGTCTTTTGTGCAAATGGCGTATTAGTCTTAGTTTCTACTAATGTTAGTATTATCGCACATTTTTTTTCTACTTAATTCCTGTTCTGTAATTGGAAATCTTTTTCTGTAGAACAGTGCAAATAAATAAATCTGTTGATCATCACAATAGATTAAATGGTATACTACACAATCTGAGTCAACATCTGGATTTAGCAGGAATATCAATAGAACAAATAAATGGTGCCTTTAAAAATAAAAAAACAAATTGACATGCATCCAAAAATCCAAAATCGTATCAAATCTGTTCTTCGCCCCTCTTCATTATGTCCAACATGATGGTGACTTAAGAAACTTTCAGAAATACGGAAAATATCACGGTGTGTCCTATTTTCAAAGCAGGGGTCACCTCACATGTCATAAACTATACAGGGTATAATATAACCTCTTACACATCCGTAAATGACTAGTGCATAATGCTATTTTATAACGAATTACAGTGGTTAAAAATCTGAAAAAAAATATTGAAAACATGTTTTGTTCTTTGTAAAATTCCACAAAATTTTGGGTACCGCCGCCCGCCTAAGTTCAAGTGACCTACTCAGAAGAAAACTTTGGCAATTACCGAATGCAATAAACATTTAACTCGACATTTGAATAATGTAGAATGTTGAACTGATTGTGGTAAATGTACACATTCCAGGCTGCCTGAGACATATATTCAATTTCAAAGTGAAGAAAACAACTAACCTTGTGGTATCCAAACTGGTGATAAAGTCAGAACTAGTTGACTTCACACTCTGCTTTGAGGCACTTACTATCATCACAGTCACTTGTAAGAAACAAACAACACAAACAATATTGAAAAGGGAAAAACATTCGCAATTGAATGTTGTTTTAAAAATAATTTCGAGACCATTGTAGTGATTCGGAACACGTGAACTGAACACTGTTACCAAGCAAGATTCACGCATGCACGGTTTACAAAGCTGTCTACAAACGAAAGTTTGTTAGATTCTACTAGTGTTTTCTGATTGGCTGGTGAATGAAAGATCCTAATTAGCGACCAATCGCAGTAAAAAACATATTGTGCAGTTAAAACGAACGCAAACTTTTTTGTTTTAAAAATGTATCGATTTGAAAATCATGCTGTATGTTATGCATAAAATTGTCTGATGTAATGATGAATCATCGTAATAACCCGCATTAATAGAAGATTGTGGTTTCTATTTGAAGGAAGAAAATTTGTTTCGAATCGTTCAGGAATATTTTCTTCTAAACTACTCAAAATTTAAAGTGCTAAATGAAAAAATGGCGAATAAAATAGTGTATAAATATTTTATATATATATATATATATATTTTATTAGACATAGATATTTAATTCATTCAATTCAAAGTCCAGCTTTTTCGCCTTTAAGAAGAAAGAAGGTGTCCGAAGAATATACAAAACATTTTAACCACGTAATTGAAATGTATCAAAATTAAATAAAGAAATAAAAACCAGTGTTGTCAAAAAATATTATTCTGTCATTAAAACGTTAAAAAGTTTCCGATTTAATTCGCTGTTGGTTACCCAAGAGAAAAAAAACCACTAAAATACATACGTTGCCATGGTGATCTGTCAAAAAACCCAATTTGATTGGTTGAAAATTACTGGTGTGGAATTTTCAGAAAAATCCTTCTATTCAATTTTCAATTGAAAGATGGTTTCCTTTTTTAACATGAATACCCCCCAAGGGGTTATCTTGAACGATGGAAGATAGTGACTGAAGTTTATCTTTCAGTCGCAGATGATTCCACATCTGTTTTATGAACCCTGTTCATAATTTCGAACAAATCATACCCCATGACAGGTTTTAATGTCAAAAAACAGTAATTTCATAGTGTTTCTAACATTTTCTCTTCTTTGCAAAGTGAGATTGCTTCTAGAAAATATGTTTTCCAATTCTTCCGGTCTTCCTGATGATTGTGGAAGCGTGAAATGGATTTTCGTCTACAAAAATTTATTGAAGACGTAGTGAATGAGATGCCTCTCTTGCACCAATGTTACAAATGATTTCTGGTGAGTACTACTTTTTGGAAAACATTCTTCTTTGCCTCATTCATCTATGTGAGTTCTTAATTAAGATTGGAATAGAGAATTAAATAACTATCTGAATGAAAACGCAAATTTTCACTTCTAATTTTTTCTTTTGAGTTAGGGCCTTTTCTAAATATCTATCAGATATAGTTCAATGTCCAGCGTGACTTTAGCCAGGGAAGTAGTTGTTTTCTGTTAGATATTACAAAAATAACTTCATTATTGTCGTGGATTTTTGAATTTTCAGAAAAATTCTTCTTTTTAATTTTCAATTGGGAATGTTTCCCTTTTCGACACAAAATTATTCTGATAACCTTCCTTGGGTCTACAAGATCACCTCGCAAAAAGTTACGTTCAAATCGGAGAAAATCAGGTACATACTTCTATGCAACCCTGTATATGCAACACAAAAGTGGCTTCAGAATTTTCCATGGGTGCGCAGCATCACTATAATCAATTTTGGTTCCAAAGCAGAATTCCAACCACTAATAACTGAACATGTGAACAACTTAATCCATCTTCACGAAAATTTTCACCGTTAGAAATGTAGAATCTATCGAAAAGTCCATCTGCAGAGATACAAATTTCTTGGTCACTTCATAGGTATGCGACCCGGGCCAACCTCTAATTCACTCATATCTCCATCAGGTGACATCTAATTTATCTCGTACATTACTGCATTAGCTTCATTTATCTAGCTTTCCTACTAAAAAGCCTTTTAACAAAATCAGTCTCGAGCAATTAAGTCGAAATAAATTTTTTATCTGTTCTGGAGACACCACGAGTGTTAGAACGGTAATTTCGAGAGATACTTATATCCGGAATGGACCACCCCGTATTTCTGCAGGACAGTAATGGCCCAAAAGACGTAAAAGTAGGGAGTTTCGGATTAAGGAAAATGAAAATTAACAATGATACATTAACATACTTTTTTATCACCGATAAAAACGCATGTTCCTCATAACTAGGCTACATCACTAGCCGTACGTCCGTACGTCACTTTAATGCTTGTTCTCCGTCAGTTATAATTATTAAGTTTTGTTGATATTGAAACATACAAGATGAGTCGTTTTTGTGAAGTTTCGACTCAAGAAATAACAAAAAATATAGAAGAATCTATACCGCAATGCACACAAAACAATAAAGCTTCAATATGGAGATAATTTATGGAGTTTTGTCAAGTTCGAAATTACAAACTGTCGGCAGATATATTAAAGGATTGGGCCTATAATAGGAAAAAAGAGAAGATTATGAAGAATATCAATTAAATCAATTTGGAATTCGACTGCGAAGATCATTCAAGAAAAATATTTCAGTGAGTATAATATTGAATTTGATTCTTTTGCCGACATAACTTTTAAAGAAGCTCGTGATGCGGAAAGAATTACAAGCTATTCCAGAGAATTAGCATACGACAAGAAAGATATACTAAAAATAGCAAATTTTTGGTATATAGGAGAACCAGAGGGATTACAAAAAAGATTCTTTCATATACTTCTTATGAATTAGCTTGGAGAGGAGGAAAGCTGTAAACTGTAAAATATAGTATTTTGAAAAAGAAAAAATCAAAATGGAACTCCAGGGTTAGTACAAAAATGTTCCGATGGGTATCAATGCGATTCCTACTTGGACCAAAAATTGAAACCGTGCTAGTACAGTTTTTCAATTAGCCAAACAGGAGTGTGACCAACAACTAATAAAAATAACGGGATACTCACCATCATCTTCTATTGAACCCTACCTCCAAATTGACCCTAAACATCACGACAATCTTTTAGATCCTTTCGAGCCTCGAATCAGAAAGATCAAATGAATACCAGAGAAAAAAAAACTGAAATCAGTAAACCAAACAATTTATAACAGTTGTGTATTTAATAACTGCTCACTCAAATAATTTAATTGTATCAATAAAGATTATTATTGTTGTTGTTCATTCATATATTCTGTTGTTAATTTATCGTGCCAAAAAACACTCGAGCTTCTCTTTAAGGATAATTTTTTTTAAACTCAAAATTTTTCATCAATATTTTTGCTCGAAAAACTGACATCAAAATTTTGCCATATCAGTTTTTCTCGTAATCTTACTGATTGGCATAATTATTTCGTTACAAAGAGAAATTTATCCGATAAAATAAAAGCTTTTGTGTTTTTATTGTTAATAATTGCTTTCCTAAAAACATATCAAGGTTATACTGTGAAAAATAAGTGCATTGAATATTGTATGTGATAAAATTATGAGGAATTTAATGGAAGCGAACAAAAGCTTCTTTCAGGAGGATAAATATTTATTCATATGAATTTAATTTTATTTTGAAATACTTCTTTTGAGTTTGGGTCCTTTCAGAATATCTATCAGATGTAGTTCAATGTCCAGCGTGGCTTTAGCCGGGGAAGTAGTTGTTTTCTGTTAGACATTCACAAAAAATGACTTCATTTTATCGTGGATTTTTCACTTCACAGAAAACAATTTCTATTCAATATTTAATTGAGAATGTTTCTCTTTTCAACATGAATACCCCACAAGAGGTTATCTTGAACGATGGAAGATAGTGACTAAAGTTTATCTTTCAGTCGCAGATGATCCCACATCTGATTTTTTTAACTTCATGTTTCTAACAAATCAATTCTTAAGAGTATTTGGTAAATTATTAAATAGTTTGACACCATTACATTGTTTTAATGTATCTACTTATGTACAACCAAGTAGATAAAAATGTAGAGTTCAAGTTCATATAGTAAAGGAATTCACTAATGGTTTGTTTTATTATTCAATTACGATTCGTTCCTCGTTATTCTCTCTCAACATATCTAGACAAACACGAAACAAATAAAAATTGGTAAAAAGATAAAAATAAAAAAAACGTGGATTACTCCCGGACTAGTCAACTCTATCAACCAAAAAAATAAATTTCCACAGAACAACGAGCTTAGAAATGAATATCGTATTTACAAAAATTAATTGAACAAAATTCTACAAAAATAAAAATAAAAAGAGTATTATCGAAAAAAGCAATAACATGTCCAGAAATCTTTGGGAAGGTGTCAACAAAATTTGTGGAAAAATTGAAACCAAAATTGAAATAATAATAAAACCTAATAACATATTATCATGTGCTCGAAAAAAAAAATGTGTTAATTCAACCAAATTCATTTGTTCACTCTTATTGGCTTGACCCGAGTGAATGAAATTCATCCCAAAACAGGTATATTAGATTGATGGAATCATTTGTGGTGACAAAATGGATTTCTCTATGCATTTCTCTGATTTGAATATATTGAAACAATCTCCATTGAATGAAAATTTGTTTCAACACAAATATAATATTTATTTAAATCAAACAACGTAAATAAATTAATTCGAATAGAATATTAAAATAGAATATTGGTTGAATTATATGAATAGCAAAGCCAACTTATTATTGCGACGTCTGGACTTAAATATTGCCATATTTTTCAATTCAGTGCATTAACAAAATGATTACTCATTTGAATAGATATTTTTGATGAAGAGATCAACTTATTTTGTTGAATCGACATTGTATTGAATTCATCAATTCGACATAAATACTTGTATGAATGAATATTTTTGTTAAAGCAATCAGCAAATTTTGTAGATCTGAATATTCGATTCAACAAAATAATTACATGATTGAAACAACATTTCTGCCAAAAATAGTTATGAACTCGGTCGAATAAGATATTTGGTTCGTCCAAAACCAAGAAATAATTTTACTCATTTTGAGATTATATTTTGTCGTGCATATACACACTTTTATTTGTTCGATTCAAATAAATTTCATTTGATTCAACAATTTGTTTCTTTGATAGCAAATTAATTTAATAATTATTCCAGTGATATAGGTAAAACTTTAGCGAAAAAAATTGAGAAACCTGTCAACTTTGAAGAAAATATTAGCAATTTAGAACACGCATTATATTTATTCCCAACTAATGAGACCGAGGTTCAAAATACAATATGTGCGCTGAAAAATAAGAAATCTCCGGGTAGGGACAACATAACAGCGGAAACAAAAGAAATATCCAACGAAATTGCTACTCCTATCAGTATTTTGATAAATCAATGTTTTAATACTGCCTGCTTTCTGAATACTTTGGTAAAATAGACCTGATGAAATATTTATTCAAATCTTGTGACAAAACTGAAAAACTCAAGGGTGAAGTAGAACAAGGTGGTGATTCATTCCTCCTCGTTCGAAAAAATGGAGGACGAATTAGAGATTCATGCATACCACCCCAGCCTCTGAAATGTGAGAACAAGGTTCAAAAAGTTCAAAAAATTCAAGGACGGAATACAGATTCATTACAGCCCAGTTAGGGTGGAATGAATTTCTGATTCGTCTTCAATTTTTTCGAAAGAGATTATCCTGTTCTCAAACTTTTCAACTGGGGTGGAATGAATCTTTATTTCGTTCTCGAATTTTTCGAACGGGAAGAAATGAATCCCCCAACATACCCTCAAATGTTTCTAACAAGGGGAAACGAATCCACCACATTCTCAAATTTTTTCAACGAAGTGGAATGAAGCATCATCACAACACAACCCTTCTTTTCTGTATATAATATTTCGAAATCGTTGACAAAACAATGTTTTTCAGACAAGAGGTGAGTAGCAAGAATTGAATTTGTTTTACCATTGACGAAACCGTTCCTATGTTCTGATGGTCGCTTTTTAAATGTTCTGCGTGTTTGGCCTACGTAAAAACTTGCACAAAAGTTAATTTACATACTCCAGATTTTTCAGACTTAGTTTTATATTTATTATTCTTGATAAATTCACCCAAATTATTATCTGTTTTGTATGCGATATTGAGGTTGTTTTCACGAAAGAAAAAAAAAGGAAATTATATTTTAATTGACAATAATGCATGATTCCAAGAAAATTACTCTTTTTTTGTTTAACAATCATTTCACTATTGTAATGAATTGGTGACACATATCACTCTCTAGAAAATATTTCCGTTAGCTGAATAATCAGTTAGAAGGATTTTCCATTCACATTTCCATTTTTTTATAATAACACACGAGACTAATTTCCTTCATTTTTTAAATGAAACCCGCACAAAGAAGTTACTTGAGGTATTTGGTTCAAAATGAGACACTGTAAAATTTCCCGACACTTTCCAGCTTCCATTGGGAGAATCTGGAGCGTGTCAACAGTGACAATTAAAACTTGGTCGAAGAAAGAACTCCCAAAAGTTTATCTAGTTCAGTATAACTACAACTTTCGTTGTTTCATGTTATACTCATTTTGTCTGTGCAATGTTTTATTAACCTAATTATGTTTTTTATCGTTATGAACAATGCTAGAGTAGTCTTTGATACATCAAATTCATACACTGTAGGGACGTTTAATCAAAATTCAACAAAAATTATGAAATAAGCTATTGGTAAGTGTTATTATATATAAACAGCATAGAACTGGTATATAAATTTTGATTTACACAGTAAAATTCAGACCACTTCAAACAAATGATAGAATATCTAGGACGAATTTGCTCATGCCCATTTATTCAAACACCCATAGAAAATACTTTTACATTTATACAAATCGGGTAATCTTCAATAATACAGATTTCGCCAGGCAGTCAGATTTAGATTAGTTACCAGCTGTCCATTTGTGTCAGTAAAAACAAAGCGACTACGAACATATGTGAAACTGGAGAATTAACTCATGTCCAAATACTTTTAGCAGTTGGCGGCTTAATGTTAAAATCAGTATGAGGCAGATGGAGGGATGAGTTGAAGTCGACATATCCAAACATGTTCTAATGAAATTTCTGCATATATTCCTGCCTCAACTAATACACGTTCAAAATTAGTCAGAACACCAAGTCATCGATTACCGAATATTGGAAAATTCCACCAAATCCGTTATCTGATGTTTTATTCATTTTGAATTCGAATCTCAGAGCTATCTATGTAACAATAGAAATAAAATTGTTTTAAAACTCATTTGCAAAACGTGTGTAATTAACAATATCCGATATCCGTTCAACAATATCCGCCGTCTTAAGATTGGTCAAGAATACCAACACTTGATAATCCTTCTCAATTTTTCAAGAATAACAACCCAATTTGTTTGGCAAAAATACGAATGTCTTACACTTCGTAGTTATCCTTTTCGCTGCGATTGAGTATCTCTTTCACATAAACGTGCAATCATTGAAATACATGCATAATTACAATTATTCGTTCACTGTATCATTCCTTCGATTTTATAGGTATATGGGTCGGTGTTGATACACCATTAATATAACGATTTTGGTTCTTGGTCACACTCAATATCAAAACATCTATTAAATAAAAACCAAACAGATAATAATTCATGCAAATACCCCTCTGAGTTCACTATTCAACTCAAAACTATACAGATTTTGAGGCAAATACTCTGAATTAGATACAACCAAACTGCATCTCTAGGTTAAAACACAATTTCTATGGATTTTTTATTCAAAGGTTCCTTCATTTTGTTACTTGTTGGTTGCTAACAAACAAAATAGTTTTCAAGATGAGGTAAACCTCGGAATGAAATATAATAAGCAACTCGTATAAACCTTTGTTTTGGCATTTCAAAAGTTGGCTCAAACCTCTCATAAGATCTCGTGTCCGCGTCAAAGGTAGCAAAAATCAGTTATTCATAAACATCTCACTCCCTATGCTTTAAATGATATTTGCATCCATTATAAAAGTTGTAGAGCATCAAATTATATAAAAAATTTGTTCGAAGAAATTTTTTATGCGTTCAACCGTTTTTGAGATAGAAGGCGAAGAGTGCGGAGCACTCAGTCATACATGTCATAACGTATCATAACATAAAGGCCTACCGTGAATCCCAATACCTAGTACGGGTTATAAAGTTGATTATTCAGTTGTTAACAAATCTGTCTGTAGATCCGTTACTACTCTTCCAGAGCAAAAAGTATGAAAGTAATTTACAACAATATCTTCAATATGAATTAACTCCGTATCCGACTTCTTTATTCGATAGTACTCGCATGAGAAAAACCACGAAAGCGACGTTATATGACACCTGTTGACACCGAACTTGATGAAGATAATGTATAGTTTTCCCAATATCAATTGCAGAAGCATAAAAAAGTCTTGCGGCGAAATCCTGTAAGCAGCTAATTTTATTTAGATATTTTAAGATTTAAAAAATACTTCATAAATAATGAAAAATGAAAAAAAAATAAAGACAAGCTTTTGTTTATACAAATACATTAAGAAAGAAAAATAATTTCTTTCATTGTTTGATGTAGGTTATTATTATATCCTAAAACGTATTTCGATCGGCACACACCAAGACCATAGACGCTACTGGTTTTTAATCTTTCAGAGCTATTAAAACACAAATATAACGCGTGATTTATGACCTCCCATCGTAGACACACCTGCCAGCATCGATGTCCGACTCGATTGGCCCAGACGAATCGGGTGTACAACAGACAGCTGCCACTCGAGTCCACGTTGACTATCGGCTCTTTTGATTGCCGACGGAAAATGTTTACGAGTAGTACAGATTATTTTTCGTTCTGTTTCTTCGCATATACGCTCGTGTTAGCGAAGTGAGTTTTCATTTGCTCCCTATAGAAACAGCTTCTGCAATTGATATTGGATGGACTATAACATACATTATCGATGGTGGATTTCTTCTGCATCGCGTCGTATCGAGCAAAAATTATACTTTGTCCGTCGTTTCAGATAAATACATTAAATATTAGCAAACACTTTATGGATCAAGTATAGTTGTTGTATTTGACGGGTACTAGGAGTATTGTAAAAACATCTTTCAAAATCTTAAGTTTATTTGATGAAACAATGATTGTGCCAATTAGCCAAGAGAATTTATTCAAATCAATTATATAAAAAAAACCTTATTGATATGCTTGTTGAGAAATTAAAAATAAAAAAGATATTGATATGCTAGTTTTTTAATTGGACGTACTCAATCTTATCAACACGAAATATTCTTGAAAAATTTGGCAAAGGTAATAATATAAAGACAATTATATTCCTCTAAAAGTTAAGATACATATCCTCGTTCTAAAAAAACTATATGAACAGAAATAGCTTTTATTATACAAATGCACTAAAAAGGAAAAAAATATTTCTTTCATTGTTTGATCTAGGTTATTCTGTGAGTGAGTGAGATATATATATATATATATATATATATATATATATATATTGTAATGGATTTGTAAGATGATGTATTGTTGTTAGGATTTGATATGATACTTATTTTCGCTCCGCGTTGGAAGCCAATTGTAATGATGGGTTGTTTTGTTAATTATTCAAGTTATTATTATGAATACAAATATATTCGCACCGCTTTGGGAAGCCAATTGTTAAGATATAACAATTGTTGTTAATTTTACCCACAAATATTTTCTCTACCTTCTTTGCCTTTATGTTGGGTACCAATTGTTCTGATATGGTAATAGCTAATTGTTAATTTTGCCTTTCGTTGGGAGACAATTGTTATGTTATATCAATGACTAATTTTGCCAAATTGTTATGAAATAATAATTGCCAGCTAACGTTAATGTTTTCTCGCCACGTTGCTGCCAATTGTTATTACCTTATTTGCCTTTATGTTGGTTGTCAAATTGTAATGAAATAATGATTGTTATTTTGCCCTTACTTTGGATGTCAATTTGTTATGATTGAGTAGAATATAATAATTTCTGTTTATATTTATGTTTTGTAAAATTATTTCTTTCACCCAATACCATAACAATTTTATTGAATATATGTGAAATTCTTATTATTTTTACTCTTTGTAATTCCTTTTCTTACCACGACTAAACTCAGTTGAAACGCCTTCGCCTCAGGAGTCGGTACTGGCATTAGAGCCACTGCCTGTCTTGATGTCATTGTGGAAAGTAAACCAGAAATTATCAAAACAATTATTTCCTTTATTCAGGAAAACTTATATTAACCTGGCCTACGATAGATAACTTATAGCTATGAGCAATTGACAAATTTTCATAAAATAAAGAAAAACAGTGATGGATATTGTAAATATAACCTCCCTTTTTTCTTTTGAGTTGGAAGAATTCTTTTATAGTTCAATACCAAATTATATAAAGTTCTTCAGATATACGAGTTACTTTGTGGAGTGATTCAGTTTGTGATGTGCACTAAAAGAGTTTATACCTGGAGCTGGAATGTCGCTGATGCATTACCTGGCCATAATCTGAATTCCTGTTTCATCCACTACTCTCAGGAAATCTCCATTGCAAAGGAACCATCCAAAATCCCCGAAATCAGCTTGGACAAGTTTTCATGTGGAGGACAAAAAAGGTAATCTTATCATTAGTGAAAATCCTCAATTTCTTTTCTCTCAAATTTTGTACGTGGCTTCTTTCTAAAAAATTTTTCAATCACCTCCTCGCTTTGTTTTTTCTTCACCTGGATACCATTTCTGTTTTGTCTTTTTATTTGAACTTTCAAAATCGCGCACTTTCTTGTCGCACTTTCACTAATTTGGTGTTATTTGAGATCAACTAACATATTATACATTTCTTATAAACTAAATACAATATTTGATAATAATTATCTTTGACGTTTCTGTGTTCTTACTTTTCCACAATTTCAAATCTTTTATCTAACCATCTCTGTTCCCTGATTGGCTATTGTCATCAAGAAGTTTCTTGTTCTCCCATTGGCTATTTTAGTTAGATGCAATTTCATATAGGTACTGTATGTTTCAACCTTATAATTTTGTTGATCACATGTAATCCAATATAATTTTGTAAATCTAGACTTTTTGTTGTATTTCAAACAATCATGTGTTGTAATCATTTTTGAAAATGCAGGAAAATGTTTGCATATATTTACCTATCAACGTTATACAGAGGCTTCATAAAGGAAATATAATCTCAAAAAAATTTAAAAACAATATCTCATGAACTACTAACTATTAAATATTTATTATTTTTGTGGATATTTCAAGAAATTATTTCTTTTTGACCTTTAAAATATATTACTGGTCCTTCCTAACATAACAATATATATATATATATATATATATATATATGTGGTGAATTAGTGACTGACTGGCATATTGTATACAAGCTAATTCTATGTGGGGTTGCAGTCAAGTATGGGGCTGATTAGGAAAACTCTTTGGTATCCGTTAAGCTTTCGGCAATCTTTATTGCCTTCCTCAGGACGACTACAATTGTATGGATTACATTATGAAATTATATATTATTTGTCTACTTACTAACGTGAGATTGATGTAAAATTAGCACATTAAATGAACAGAAATTCATGAAAAATGAAATAAATTTTGACAATGACAACTTCTTTTTTAATCAATTCAAAATCAAGGCGGAAAATTTTGATCACAGGGCGATATATCTTTTCTGTTATTCATTTCTAGCAAATAAGTATAGATTTGCGTAAGATTGTTCAAATCAGTTCTTTTATTCATTGATTCCTTATCATTTTTTATGTGAACCATCTCTAGAAATATTCTTTTGTTTTCATTGGTCTCGTTATCTAGAATTTCCGTATTATCATAGTCCATCCGATGATCCCTTTCATTTACATGTTCAGAAAGAGCACATGAATTAACATTACGTTTACAGTCGCTCTTATGGGATATGATACGACTGTTAAGGGTTCTTGTAGTCGTCCTGAGGAAGGCAATAAAGATTGCCGAAAGCTTGACGGATACCAAAGAGTTTTCCTAATCAGCCCCATACTTGACTGCAACCCCACATAGAATCAGCTTGTATATATACATATTATATATATATATATATATATATATATATATATATATATATATATATATATATATATATATATATATATATAATACCTTATGATAAGTGGCTACTATTTTTGGTTTATTCGGAGCGTGCCGTCGTGAAATACTCTGCAAATTGACGATGGATGACATTGAAGAAACAACAAACTCATTATTAATTCATATTTCGAATACCAAAACCAACATTCAACGAAGTTTCTGCAATGTTGGAAACTACATGAATCTTTACCGTGAATATGCTGCATTACTCCCAACTTCCATTATCGTCGGTTTTTGCTGAATTGTTTCAACAACAAATGCACTGTTCAACCAGTTGGAATAAATACTTTTGGAAGATGCCTGCCACCTTTACCGAATTTATTAAATTACCAGATCCGCAGCAGTTTACCGGCCATTGTTTTCGAAGATCTTCAGCACCTTTGTTGGAAAATTCAGGAGAAAATTTGACTACAATAAAACGACATGGAGGATGGAAGTTCTCAACCAGATTACATCGAGGATACCATTGAGAATAAAATTGCTATAAAATGTTTCCTGGTTCAAGTACTAGTTCTATCTCTGCACCTGCATTATTTGGCTATCCCATTTCAATAGCGTCGTCATTAGTTGGCGATGACGAACGTTCTGCAGTCGAATTGAATACTTCTTGAATTACTTCTCAGGAAATTAACATTACCAATTGTTCAAACTGACACACATACATGGTAATGTTTATAAATAAGTCCTCATAAGTTGGTAACTGTGTTCTGATTATTATTATAACATTTCATTAAAATGTTTCTATTGAACAAATTTATCTTATTGAGTACCTACCATCATTTTATCTTTCACTAGTGTTGAATTTTTTTTAACATTAGTGGTAAATAGTATATTGTTTTACGTGTGACGAAAGTAACATTTTTTGATGGTGATGTTCACGAGCTTCAAAAAATGTTTTCGACGAGTGAAACACTATACTTTTTCTACAACCCCGTTTATATCATAATAATATGCTAAAAAAGAACGATGAACAAATATTTTATTTTAAATTAAAAATAACAGAATTTCTTTAAACATTACTTATAAATATTGGTTAAATGTTACATTCGAGCAATTATTCAAAATTATATGAGTATTACAATCAAGATTGTTATGTATTGAGGTAGACAATGCCACATCTGTTATGTTGTTAACTGATGTCACTACAGATGAAGATGCGCCGTAATCGGTTAGCGTTGTATTTTGTATGGATTGTAAAATTTTTGTTTGTATTTGATTTTTGCTGCTAACTGATTGATCAACATACCCATCCGCAACGTTACTAGATTTCCAGCCTCCATGCTTTTTTAATTGAAGTAAATTATCTCCTGCATCCACTAATAGCGTTGCGGAAGTTCTATACGCAAACAATGCCCAGTATATTTTTGGGGATCAGGCAAGTTTAAATATTGAGCTATTTGCATAGGAAATTTACTGAATTTATTCATTCCTACAACCTGTCTAGTACACTTTCCGTTCTAGTAGTTAATAAAGAATCTTGAATTTTTTTTGTCCATATCTAGTGAACGGAGGTTCATATATATTTCAGAAATCTCGTAGAAGAACCCAGAAATGTGGAAGGAACGCGGTACTTTTGTTTTTGTATTACGTATTGTAACTAAGAGTATACTGCTGGTATCTTTTATATAATTTACTGTCAAATCTTTTAATTCATGGCAACGACAAGCCCCTAAGGCTACCTACAAACATTAATATTAATATCATTAAGAATTTGTTGCAATAATAAAGTAATTAACTTACTTTAGTCATTAATTGTTTGGAGTCGGGAGCATTCTTTAAGAAAGTGTGTATCTCATCGGAAGAATTTTGTTTAGACTTTTGACTTTTAAAACCATCAGATTTTCGTTTAAAAAAATAACGTTACTTGGGATATTTACTGATATCGATATTATTTTTAATCGATAAAGAGTTTCTCAACATCGAATACATAGACCATCACTAAAAATTTTTTGACAACCATCCAAAATACGCAAGCAGCACAGTTTCCGAAAATAAATTTACGTGATTATCAACTCTCCAATCCATGAATTTTGCATATATTTCTTCATATCTCTGTTTAGATTTTACTGGTAATAAATCCAAAGAGGTTTTCTCAGCTAGATTTGCTATTTCTGGTGGTATATTTGGAAAATCTAAATCACTTTCCGAATCAGAAATCATGATAACTTAAAAAACTAACAATGCTTTCAGTGCAAACTGACAAGTCTAAACAATTAACGAGGAACGTCAAACTAATAAAACCAAGCAACTAGATATAAATTGTTTTTAAATCTCACGGTATTTTTACGTTCTATTTTGCTTTTTAATTAAACAAAAATAAAAAAATGCATTCTAATTATAGAAATGATCCCTTCCCTGTCTTCGTTTATTAATAATTTAGTCATCAAAACATTATATACGAGGGCGGGAAATGATTGAAAATATAAATATAACGTTGAAAAGGGAAACATCTGATTTTATGAACATCCTGTTTATATTTTCGAAAAATCAATAAATTTAACTTTCGTCACTAGAAACGAAAGTTAACGTTATAAGAATTTCTCTCACTTGCGACGGAAATCACGTTTTCGCTGAAGGTATTCTATTACAAAATGACGTCTTTTCGTAAAGGGTTGTACACAGTATATGAAAACTCACTAAATTCACTCTCTGAACCAAATACATCATTTTAATGACAGTTGAACAAAATAGTATATTATGCAATGAGCACAAAATGATGCCCATTTTGCACGAGTATGAAATTTGCAGAACGAGCCGAAGGCAAGTGCTGCAATTCATACGAGTGCAAAATGGCCATTTTGTTGCAAGTTGCATACTATACTTTTTCTATGACAACATATCGTTCACGTTTAATACCTGCATACATTGCAAAAACTTTGAAAGAAATAAGCTGATGATATTTCATTACTCCGAATTCGACGCTAATGGGCTTTCTATCAGAATTAAAATATAAATTGAAGAAATATGTAAATATTTTCTTTATTGCTATTTCTAATAGGTACACAGAAATAGAAGCCTATAAATGTATGTATGTAGCTAATTGAAGTTGAATGTGCAATTATTGAATATCATATTTGGAGAAGTGTGACTAAAAGTGGAACTTTTAATTTTTTTGGCTAAGTCGCCAAAATAAGCCATTAAAACGTTCTCGGACAACGATTTTGTCTTTTGATCTACCTTCCATTCCAAATAAAGGTTATAAGCGCGTTGATACATACTCTTCGACGTTTCCGGTAATAAATTCAGTGTTGTTAGATACCTTCGCTGCTTCTATTATGTTCGGAGGTGTCAAATCTAAGTCAATATCACTATCAGTTTCCATTTTAATTAATAGTTTTTAGAAAACAACTATGAAATTATTCGTTACCTACTAAAACTTTGACAGAAACGATCTGCTGACATTTCATCAATTTGTCGCTGGACGTCATAATTTGACAAGCCGTGGTCGTCGTGATTTTAGAGTGAACCTAGACCTAACACGAAATATTCCATTTCGCATTTGTTGCTTAGCAACTTGCCTAGCAACCGATACAAAAATGAAATTCTGTACAAAATGTGCTTGTTTATGATTGAAGTTCCGGTTATAAAATGAACATTTATCGAGGTTGTCGTAGAAAATAGTATATTATGCAATGAGCACAAAATGATGCCCATTTTGCACGAGTATGAAATTTGCAGCACGAGCCGAAGGCAAGTGCTGCAATTCATACGAGTGCAAAATGGCCATTTTGTTGCGAGTTGCATACTATACTTTTTCTATGACAACATATCGTTTTTTTGCACGAGTATGAAATTTGCAGCACGAGCCCAATGGGTTTTCTATCAGAATTAAAATATAAATTGAAGAACTACGTAAATATTTTCTTTATTGCTATTTCTAATAGGTACCTACACAGAAATAGAAGCCTATAAACGATTTTGTCTTTTGATCTACCTTCCATTTCAAAAAAAGGTTATAAGCGCGTTGATACATACTCTTCGACGTTTCCGGTAATAAATTCAGTGTTGTCACCTTCGCTGCTTCTTTATGTTCGGAGGTGTCAAATCTAAGTCAATATCACTATCAGTTTCCATTTTAATTAATAGTTTTCATAGAAAACAACTATGAAATTACTCGTTACCTACTAAAACTTTGACAGAAACGATCTGCTGACATTTCATCAATTTGTCGCTGGACGTCATAATTTGACAAGCCGTAATCGTCGTGATCTTAGAGTGAACCTAGACCTAACACGAAATATTCCATTTCGCATTTGTTGCTTAGCAACTTGCCTAGCAACCGATGCAAAAATGAAATTCTGTACAAAATGTGCTTGTTTATGATTGAAGTTCCGGTTATAAAATGAACATTTATCGAGGTTGTCGTAGAAAAATATATTTTTCGGTGAATATTAATAAATTTGTTATGGGTGCGTAACAATTTTCGGAAACTCGACACTCCCTGGCCATCCAAAACCAAAAGAGCCACTCCTCCCCTGCATTTCCACGTGTTTATCATTGCCTCTTCGAGTATCGGTGCTCGAGATTGGGAGAAAAGGTGGCTCAAGAGCACACTTAAGTGATGTCACGGACTTTTTACGGGCGGGACGTGTGTATGGTCGAGAGATGTCGTTAAAATTGCTATACTTTCAGAAATACTCTCGATGGGGGTGTGTGTGTGGCTGCTTTTTCGGTGGTTCGTTGCTTGGCGATATCTCGAGGAATCTCGAGAACGCTGTTCGTTTCGATTTCACTCATAATGGCATTCGGTATTGTGGCAGCTGGAGTGGCTAACGAATGCCAATGGGTCGTTGACGTGAAAAGACTCGGGTTTTCGTCGTTCTGGATGGGGTGTCGAACACGAATGAGAAGAAATACATAATGAAATCGGATGTTTCAAATCGATATTCAGTTATAGAAACCGCAGGAGAAAGAATGCAAGTTTTTCGTTTCCCCCAAATATTTCTTGACCGGTAAAAGCCATAATAGACCAGGGCCGAAGCCTTCAAAAATGGTAAAAAATGAAAAAAAATTACAGTAGGATGAAACCCATTAGAAAAGGAGGGGAATATGATAAAAATGAAAGGAAAAATAAATTGCGGTCGATCCGAGTTCGGGAAGTGGGAGGGGGTAGGTTTTTAAGGGTAAAAAATGGTTTATCTTGATTTCCGGCAAAACTACAAGTCCTATGGAAAAAAGTTGAATGGCAAAGTTGTAGGTAATAAAAAGATCTACAACTTTTGTATTCACAATTTTTTTAAATAACCTCAAAAATTTAGGTGAAATATTCAAATAACCAAGTTTTTGGTTTTTTCTTTTTATCTTTTTCAAAACTTACCTTATTTTGTCCCAAATACACTGTAATTTATTTGATTTAAAATATTTATTTTTTCGCCTTATTTTAACTTAATATCAAAAAAGCACCCTAATTTTCAATCGAAAATTCTCGCGTCAAAATATCAGCTTTTTCCAAAAAGTCGGGAGGCTTTTTGTTCGTTGAAATCTCTACTTTCTGATGGTGTAAAAAAAATATATATTACTATAGTAAATGTTCTCAGAAAATGCAAAAAATTGAAAAAAACTCAAATTCGATTTTTTTTTAATCATTATGTATAATTTTGAGCTGTTTATTAAAATTTACACTTGAATTACTCAAAAAACGTAAGATTTCATGTTACATTGATAAACATTTATTTTCTCAAACCAGGCTCTGGAAATGGAAAGTATCTATTTTTCACGTCTAATAGTTTCAAACATGAATCCTTCAAAAATATTGTTGTTTTTCTGGTTGCGATACAACATCTGGATTTGCCGGAAAAGGAAAGAAAAGTGTCGTTAATTCATTATTAGACGCGAAAAATTTGTCAAATTTGGCCGATGTTTTTTATAAGAAAGATGCAAGTAAAGAAAATATAAAAAAAAAAAACATTTTGGCAAACCTCCCACCCACAGAAGGAGCAGCAGAACAACATTGTTACAGAGCATATTATCAGCTTCAAACTTGGTTGGGTAACGAATTGACAGCAACAGATTGGGGCTGGAAGCAACACCAACGTGACATTATGCCCAAATTTACAGAAAAGGATTTAATTCCGGAAGTATTGCTCAAAACTATTTGCCGCAGCTGTGAAACAGGATGTAACAGTTTAAAATGTGGCTGCCGAAAACATGGTTTAAAATGCACAAATTTATGCACTAATTGTCATGGTTCTGAAAATTGCTCCAATATGGAAGAAAAAATCTACGAGGAAGTAAATGATTCAGGTGAAATTCTGGATGAAGAACCAATGCAGACTGGAAATAACATTGGAGACGAAGATGATGCTCTTGAAGATTTCGACGATCAACGAGAGTTGGAAAGGCTTGTCGAATCTAACGATGAAGAAATGTCTTCAAAGAGACAAAAACTAATGAATAACTGATTAGAATTTCAGATAAGGTATTTATAAATAACAAGATTCACGTTTTTGAAAAAAAATATAATGAATAATGTAATCAGAATTATGTATCTAAATTCAATAGTACGATTTACATGTATATTTATATTTCATGAGATTGTAATTCGAATTTAATAAATAAACTTTTTAACTAAAAAAAAATTGCAGCAATCACATTTTTTTGATGAAATTGTACATAGTGATAAAAAAAAAAACAATTTGAGTTTTTTTCAATTTTTTGCATTTTCTGAGAACATTTACTATAGTAATGTATATTTTTTTTACACCATCAGAAAGTAGAGATTTCAACGAACAAAAAGCCTCCCGACTTTTTGGAAAAAGCTGATATTTTGACGCGAGAATTTTCGATTGAAAATTAGGGTGCTTTTTTGATATTAAGTTAAAATAAGGCGAAAAAATGAATATTTTAAATCAAATAAATTACAGTGTATTTGGGACATAATAAGGTAAGTTTTCACCAAATTTCGTAGAAAAAAAGTTTTTTTTTGAAAAAGATAAAAATAAAAAACCAAAAACTTGGTTATTTGAAATTTTCACCTAAATTTTGAGGTTATGTGAAAAAATTGTGAATACAAAAGTTGTAGATCTTTTTATTACCTACAACTTTGCTATTCAACTTTTTTCCATAAGACTTGTAGTTTTGCCGGAAATCAAGATAAACCATTTTTACCCTTAAAAACTCACCCCCTCCCACTTCCCGAACTCGGATCGACCGTAATTTATTTTTCCTTTCATTTTCATCATATTCCCCTCCTTTTCTAATGGGTTTCATCCTACTGTAATTTTTTTTTGTTTCAAAAATTATCGACCCTGGTCTATAAAGTGTAAAGAAAGAAATCAACGCACTGATGCCTTCCTGAATACGTCGAGAGAGGGAAGCAGTTGAGAAATATAAGCAAAAAACGACAAGGCAGAAATTGAATAAAATATACAGGGTGATTCAAAAGTACTTTGACAAACTTCAGGAGGTGATTCCTCACAATAATCTAATATGAATTGTCCATTTAAATATATGTCCGGAAACGCTTCGTTTCCAAGATACAGGGTGTTAAAGTTTAAAGATCTGTACAGTACATCACAGATTATGGATATTCGTCAGCTTTTCTTTTTCAACACGGTGTATAAATAGCATATAATTTCAGTATAGATGAAGCACATCACCCCTGTCATCAGTATATGACTACTTACACATCCATTATTAAAAAAATCACTGTCGCAGAGGAGCTACTTCTCTATATTGGCACTAAAATGTATAACACCATCCCTGAAAGCCTAAAACCTATTACCAACAAAAAAACATTTAAAATGTACCTGAAAAAGTTCTTACTACAGACTCCCAGAACATTTTTTATTACCGTGATAGAATCTAATGATTGATAAAAAAATAATAATAAATAGATAACTGTACCCTGTTCTTTACACATTAAATTGTATTTTCATTTTATTTTATTCTATTGTATCTAATAGTATTTAACTATGGGTCTTTCTGTTTTATTGTATTTTTAGTACTGTATTTCATTATACAGGGTGTAATATAAGTACGTTAAAATATTCAAGTGACGTATTCCTGAGACAATTTTGAGAAAAAAAGTCTATTTAAACTTGTGTCCAGAAATCCTTCGTTTCGGAGACACAGGGTGTTGAAATTGAATTTTTTTGTTCGCTTTTTAAAAATAACTTTTGCATAAAATTAGTTATTAGCACGAAATTTGGTACCCGGGTTTTGTTTGACGTGTGATATCATAATTTCGTATTAATTTTCATGTAACATCTAGAGGGCGCTGCGTACGCTGTCATTATTTATTTCAAATTGCCCTAACATTTTTGACAGCAAACTTTTAGTACTTTTCATGAAAAAACCTCATTCCCACACCTTTTCCAAGTAAAAAAGGTTCACTCCCTCAACAACGCTGGAGGTGATCGTTTTCGAGATATTTACAATTTTCTATATCGATGCATGTTACTTAGCTCCTAGGGCGCTAAGTGATGTTGCTGAGAACATTACAAAAACTAAGTGGTAGGTCTTCGTCAAAATAAACTACTTTTTTCCTATGAAATGTTATCGAAAAATGATTTGTTTTCGAGATACAGATTGTTGAAATTTTTCAAAACATGGTTGGTTTTTGTCATAAGTTTTTTGCAACTGCAGTTATTTTTATCAAACTTTAAACGCAGTATACCCGGACAGACTTCTTCTAAACTGAGCATTATCAAACTGCTTAATCAGTATACCCAAATTTGATTTCAATAATTTTTGTCACTCTCCGCTTGCAAATTAAGTTAATTAAATCAAGTAGGCTATGAACGTTCGTTTATAAAAATAGAAGTTTGCTGTCACATTTTTAACTATTCATTGGCAAATTCACAGTTCGGTGGTTTTTGCATACGGCTTGGCTGACGGAAATTCAACCGAGGCCAAACGCATCTATCAGGAAAGGTATCCCCAACGCATCACTCCTTGTGCAGCGACATTTGCGAATCTTTTCCGGCGACTTTCCGAATCTGGAAGCTTTGAAAGAAATTCTGCAGTAGGACGGCCACGGAATACAAGAACTGTGGAATTGGAGAAGGCGGTTCTCGAAGAAATTAGTGAACATCCAGAGACCAGTACAGGAAAAATTAGTCAAACTTTAAATGTGAGTCACATGACCGTTTACAGAATTTTAAAGGAACAGCAATTATATCCTTATCATATTCAGCGTGTCCAGGCACTTACGCTACGTGATTTTCAACCACGTATCGAATTTGCTCAATGGCTTCAAAGAAAAGTCGAACAACATCCCCAAATTTTATCGAAAATCCTCTTCACAGATGAGGCTAATTTTTCGAGAAACGGTATCATGAACTTACATAACAACCACATCTGGGCGGAAGATAACCCACATGCGATAACGCAAACTCATTTCCAAGACAGATTCTCTTTAAATGGATGGGTAGGCATAATTGGGGATTATTTAATTGGGCCCTATTTTCTACCCTTACGTTTGAATGGAGATGCTTAACAACATTTTTTGGAACACGAGCTACCCCAGCTTATGGAAGATGTTCCCATTGGTCTCCGAAATCACTCTTGGTTTATGCACGATGGAGCCCCTGCTCATTTTAGTCTGATAGCAAGAAATTTCTTAGACGTAGCATATCCCCAACGATGGATAGGAAGAGGAGGCACTCAGCATTGGCCCCCGAGGTCACTGGACCTCAATCCCCTCGATTTTTTCTTTTGGGGACACCTAAAATCACTAGTTTATGCTAGCCCCATTGAGAACGAGGAAATGTTAAGGGAACGCATCATAGCTTGCTGCGAAACGATAAGAAACACTCCCGGCATTTTTCAACGGGTGCGGAATTCTTTGATGAGGAGAGCAGAAGCTTGTATTACTGTTGGGGGTCGTCACTTTGAACAGTTGTTGTAATAGTTGTTTCGTTCAATTTTTATATGTTTAATTGCCTAAGAAATAACATAGTACTTCTCCGAATTGTTTTTTTACAAACTCCGAAATGTAGCACTTTCTAATTGAATAATTAAACCTGACAATTTTTTTTAAATTTGGATTGATTAAGCAGTTTGATAATGCTCAGTTTGAAAGAAGTGTGTGTTTAAAGTTTGATGAAAAGAACTGCAGTTGCAATTAACTTATGACAAAAACCAACCATGTTTTGAAAAATTTCAACAATCTGTATCTCGAAAACAAATCATTTTTTCGATAAACATTTCATAGGAAAAAAGTAGTTTATTTTGACGAGACCTACCACATACTTAGTTTTTGTAATGTTCTCAGCAACTTCACTTAGCGCCCTAGGAGCTAAGTAACATGCATCGATATAGAAAATTGTAAAACGATCACCTCCAGCGTTGTTGAGGAAGTGTGCCTTTTTTACTTGGAAAAGGTGTGAGAATAAGGTTTTTTCATGAAAAGTACCAAAAAATTACTGTCAAAAATGTTAGGGCAATTTGAAATAAATAATGACAGCGTACGCAGCGCCCTCTAGATGTTACATGAAAATTAATACGAAATAATGATTTCCCACGTCAAAAAAACCCCGGGTACCAAATTTCGTGCAAATAACTTATTTTTTGCAAAAGTTATTTTTAAAAAGCTAACAAAAAAATTCAATTTTAACACCCTGTATCTCCGAAACGAAGCATTTCTGGACACAAGTTTATATATACTTTTTTTCTTAAAATTGTTTCAGGAATACGTTACTTGAATATTTTAAGGTACTTATGTTACACCCTGTATATATGTATTTATATTTTAACTCATCATTCATCCTTTTTTTTATTGGAACTTATGTGTCTTATCTGTTTGTTTATATTTATCTGTATTTTTTATATATTTATCTGTATCTTTTATTTATCTGTACTTTTTAATGGGAAACGAGTGCAATTATCCTTCATACTTTTATCCACTCAACATGAAGCCGTTTAGCTGTATTTATTTATCCTGAATAAAGTTATATTATTATTATTATATGGCAAGCACAAAAGGTGTACAAAGCCATTTTTGGCCTCTTTGACTTTTCAAAATATATCAACCCTCATTCCACTCCCTGTTATGGTCTGGCAAGTTCTGACGCGGTACCAGTGACAAAGAAAAGGCCAATAACAGTAACATATTACAAAGATGAACAAATCCATTTGAATTTTTGTAAATAACTTCCTACCATTCCAATCTTCAACTGTGATCAAATTTCACACGAACTTTTGTGAAAATCGAAAAAAGGATAAAAGAAAAAATTTGAGATTATATTTTTTTCAGTATTTGTGGGTGTGGTTAACTTCACACCCGTTGTCAAACAATAATATCCAAGAATCCGCTTATGATAACAAACTAGGCTAGGGGGAACTTCAACAATAAACAAGCATAAATAAATGTTTGCTCACAACAGTGTGAAACTCTTTATTACCTATTAATAATCTCACCAAAGATTCTATATATTTTAATGGTCTGAAGATGTTCAATCAGTTACGATTTGCATTGGAAAAATGATCAATTTAAAAATGTTCTTCCTGAAAGGTCCTATTATAGTTTGCGGTAATATTTCCATCAATTTTTTTAATTGTGTCGGTCGAATGAGTTCCTGTTTTATTAATTTTAAGTGTTTGACTACTGTTTACATTATATCCAACTATGAGTCTTATATACAGTGCTTCTCAAAAGTCCCCTCCCCCCCTCTTATTTTTGGAACGATTATACATAAACAAGTGAAATTTGGAAACTGAATATTAAAGGTTGTAAACTTCCCTACTAGTGATGATAGATGACGAAATCGTCAAAGATGACGTCACAAGGCCATTGTGACCAATAATTTTAAATGGAACCCTACGGCAAGCGACACCTCTTTTAAAAGGTATCGAAAAAACCTATTCAATGATACTAATTTTGTTTGTGTTTATGGCAGTTTTAATGGCTCATTGGTAAACATTAAAATTTAAATTCCATTCAGTATGATATTAATTACATATTTAAGAATCTGTATCTACTTTAAGAAATTGCTCGAAGTGACCTCCATTTACTTCCTGACAGTGAAATATCCTATTTTTTAAACTCTTCTCGTACTTTTGCAAATGTTTCTTCGGAAACAGCCTCACCTTCTGCATCAATAGGTTGTTTTAAAACGTGAATATTGTCAGGTTCAGTGGCGCAAGGCTTCGTTTTAATGTACCCCCACTGTAAAAAATCCGATTGTGTTAGGTCCGGTGATCAGAGCTGGCCATTCCGTTGTACCTCGTCGTTCACTTCTTCTACTATTATACTCCTCATCCAAATACCGTCTTACTGCACCGTAATAGTGTGGAGGAGCACCATCCTGTTGGAATGTTATTTCCAAATTGCCGAATTCGTCTGGATTATCTTCCAAAATTTCAAGGATTAACGGTTCTATTGCGTTTTGCAACAGCTCCAGATAAACCTCAACAGTTAAATTGATTTTTAAAAAAAGGCTAACGATGTGGTTCCCCAGGATACCTGCCCAAACATTTACCTTCGGGGGAAATTGGGTATGTGTTTCAATGAAACAGGTGAGGATTTGCGTCACTCCAATACCTCACATTCTGTGTATTTACATTTCCATTTAGATAGAAAGTACTTTCGTCACTAAAACAAATTGTTTTGACATAGTCTGGCTGTTGCTTAATTTTAGTTTCCATATTTTCACAACTTTCTAGTCTTCGGTCTGGGTCGTCGTCTGAGAGTTGATGAAACATTTTTAATTTATGGATGAAATTTGTTTTTTTTTCAACACCCTGTGTACTGTACTTCGACTGACTTCACAGGTAGATGCAACGTGAGTTGTTGAAGAAGTAGGATTAACTATTACTTGCCAGTATATCAATTTTTTCTCATCAGAAATTTGTGGTCTACCAGATCGTTTCGCATCATTAATACTACCCGTTGTTTCAAACTTACGAAGAAGCTCCCTCAAATAAGTCCTCGAAACGGAAACCTCTCCATTAAAAATGCGTTTTTCTGCATGAATATTTTGTCCAGTTTCCCCAAAGAATTAGGATCGCTGCTACTTTATCACCTGAAGCACGTACCATTTCGCTTCTTGAAGCATTTAAACGTTCGGCTCACAACAGTTTAACAAATTATTAAAATGTACAAAAATTTTAAAAAGTTTAACAAATTATTAAAATGTACAAAATATTAAAAGTACCAAAAGCTGCAAAACAGTTAAACGTTCGATCAACAATACACAAATTATTAAATGTACAAAACTTGACAATTACAAAAACGTCGAATTAGGAGATAACAAAACGTCAGCTTATTTGACAACTATCCAGAGGCGGAGCTTGAATTTTGAATTTTAGTATTAACTGATTTAATTCATCACTTTTTTGGGTTTTTAAAAGCGAGTTGCCAAACTGCCATAAACACAAACAAAATTAGTATCATTGAATAGGTTTTCGATACCTTTTAAAAGAGGTGTCGCTTGCCGTGGGTTCCATTTAAAATTATTGGTCACAATGGCCTTGTGACGTCATCTTTGACGATTTCGTCACTATCATCACTAGTTGGGAAGTTTCAACCTTTAATATTCAGTTTCCAAATTTCACTTGTTTTGTATAATCGTTCCAAAATAAGAGGGAGGAGGACTTTGAGAAGCCGATATAAGTTCTTTAACAAGCTATTGGTCTATCAACAAAGCATATTATTAATATTGATAAATATTGCTTTTCATTCACTAGTTGTACAATGATTTATTCACATGTGAAACATTAATTCAACCAAATATACCTAGATCATCACAAATCCCTATATGAATCCGGAATAAGTGGACAGCCTTTAAGTTGGGTATCATCTTTTAAAAATATAGGAAACAATATATTCAGTGCAGCAATAGACCAAACCAAAATTAGGAAATATAACTCAGGGCTATTCTTTGTTAGAATCTGGTGTCCACAAGGCTCGGTGTTGGGTTCTTGTCTTTTTTATTATATGTAAATACTTTGATTCATTTCTGAATGGTCAATTCTTGACAATATATGCTGATGATTTATATTTAATGATCTCCAAACCATCATCAACAGACATTAGTACCGAATTACAAATATTTTGAAAACACATGTAAGTGGTTTAATTAACATCGGCAATTTTAAATGCAGAAAAAACTCAAATAGCTAAATTTTGTAACCAAAAAGATATACATACTAAATATATCGGCCAACAACTGTACGATTCGAGATAGTGTAGAGGCAATCAGTTTTCTAGGAATCAAAGTTGATCCAACTCTTAATTGGGAAAAAGCACTGTGAAAAGCGTATATCTAAGCTTAACTCAATATTTTTAATTCAAGAATGTTAAAAATGTTCTAACCAAAGGACAACTAATAAATTTATATTATGCACAAGCAACTCCCGCATTAGATCTGGTATTTGTTTTGGGGGAATTCCACTCTAGCTGGGATGTATTCATTTCCCAAGAACGCATCATCCGATGTATTGTTGGTGTGAAATGTGCACATTCCTGTAGATCACTTTTGTAGAGCTTCGAATTCTAACAATGACTCATTATATATTTTAGAAATGTGTTTACACATATTTCGAAATAAAGACAAAAAGATTATTCCATGATGAATACCAGAAAAATAAGGATTTTAATGTACCATTTGAAAAATGTCTATCGCTATAATTCACGCTATATGGGGTAGCGTATTTTCAATAATTTACCTAGTGAAATTAAAAGTATTGATAAAGTGACTAATTTCAGAAAAACACTAAAGGAATTTTTTAATAGATAAAATGTTTTTACTCTTTGATTGAGTACTTTTTTTTTAGTGGTTTTATTATGATGAGGGCCAAAAAAGCCTGAAACCGGTATAATTGGAGGGGACACGACATGAATTTAAACATAAATGAGCTTATCAGAAAGAAACATTTGCAACAATATCATTTTCGGAAGTTTGATGGATTGTCAGTGAATATCATTCAACGTTTGGTGGTATTTGCTAGGAAAGTAGTTGTTTTCGACTGCCCGGGCACCAAGGCCTTTCATTTAAAAAAAATTCCAAAAACTTATATAGGCGATTATATTTCATATGAAACGTCCAATTGGGAAACATATATTTTTATTTTGAAAAGATATTGCGTTTCAAAGTGTACCCCTGACGTCACTTCATCGAAAAATACCCTCCATAATCCACGTTCAGAAACACGCATTACTGTTCTTGTCAAAAAATATAGCCACTGCTTGATATACACCATTAATATATAAGAACACTGTTTATTGATAGCCATAAAAAAAAAAACCCATTTCAAAAGGGTTTTTTTTCTTTAAAACATTCAAAGTTTCTAAAGGGGGCCTTTTTGTGAGAAGAGCGATTTGGGGAAACACCGCAAATAAAAGACATTCCCATTAAAATCTATTGACATTTGGGTTTAAAATGTTTTTTTTTTTATTTTCCCCTTTTTAAAATTTTCTCAATATCATAAACGTTTGGTGTGTTTAAATAAACAAGGCTTCGAAAAGCAGGTTCGGAAAAATTTTCCCCCGGGTGGATTTAGATGATTGATTTTTTTTATTTATTTTTTTTTTTGTTTATGAACGCCCAAGAACTGGGAACTAATAACGGATTCAACACTAGCAAATCAATGAGCGCGTTTGGGGAACCCTAGTACAAGAAAAAAGAACCATGACTAGAAAGTTGCCCCCCCTTTTTTTAACAAAAATTTTTGGGGTTCTTAGTTGAAACGTTCGTGATTGTTTAAAATATAACAATCATAAACATTATCCGTGAATATTTTGGGTTTTCGTTTTTTTATAATATAAAAAATTTTCATTTTGGGGACCCGTTAGTGCCTTCGGGGATGAAAAATTTTTATTAAGTTTGAACTATGAAAATAAATTTTAATAATTTGGAATGAATAGACTTGAAGATGTTCAAAAAATTTTCGAAATTTTTTGCAAAATTATTTACTTATTTCCCCCCCAATTCTTTGGGGGATACTAACTATTTTTTCCCGGGGTTTTTTTTTGGAAAATTTTTCCTATGGTTCAAAGTTAAAAAAAAAAAAATCTTTCTGAAGATATTGGGGGGCCCATGAAGAGAATGAAACAAACCTCAAAAACTGAATTCTAGTTATTAAATTTTTTTGAATTTCAATAATCAAAATAGAAGAAATTTTTTTTATCGACAAAGTTGTTAAAGAATTCGTCCACCGTATGCTCCTGAAATAAATTGTATTGTGCCATTTGGGTAGCGATTTTAAAAAAAATTTTCAGTATTGCATTTTTCTATTCTGACCAATCATGGGAAGAAAGGATCAGAGGGTTTTCAATTTTCCACAATAATTAATTAACTTTTTATAGGAGCCTGAAAGGGGCGGCAAATTTCTTTCAATTTCAGATATTTAGGAATATATAAGCCTTTTTAAAAAATTTTTTCCCTCATAGGCAAGCTTTGTGAAAAATTTTTCATTGATTTTTCATATCATACCCAATCAGTATACATCCCAACCGTACTTTTAAACTTATCAGAACATCCATATATTTAATTTACTCAATTTTGGAAAGTATTTCACAATGTGGGGAAAAATTTTAGGGCCCCCCAAAAATAACTTTTTTCTATAAGTGAATAGATAGGGCTGGGGGGCTGTCCTTCGATATTTTTCCCCAACAGGATCGGTGAAGACTATAGGAATATACTCAAATTTTTTTTTGGGGTGTTATTTTGGGAATCATAATGTAAGCTTGGCTACGCTAGGAGAAGAACTATTCGAAACTCTTGGGAAAAATTTTATGGATGTAATGTCACCCACAGTTTTACTATGAAGGAGTGATGTTTTCATTTGGTTTGGTTTTTTATCGTTGGTAGGTCATATATTTGAGAAAATTGTCAACCCCAAGTCATTTAGGGGTTATATGTGGACAGACATCTTGTTCAACTAAATTTGGGGCCCCTTTTTTCTAAAAATTCAACGTAGTATCTTCTTTTTGTAACCAAAGAACAATATGTTTTAGGACTGGATATAAAATACAGTATGATCGATGATTTTAAAAGCATTGAGTGAAAAAAATCGCCCCTTATGTATACCTGAAATGTTCTGCACAAAAGCATATATTTGCTTTTTAAAAATTTGATTCATTTCACGGGGGTTTGACAACCGGGGCATAGCACTTTTGACATTTTCATAGTTATTAAAATTAGAAAAAAATTTCCCCAAATTTTCAATACCAAACATTCATAGAAACATTCCTCTGCATATCCGTGTCTCGTATCAGCGTATCAGATATATGCAAAAAAAAATGAAAAGAAAACGATTGATAATATTCTATTCCGTGAAGCAAACGAACGAACCTATCAAAGTATCAAATAACAAATGTCATTACGTCACAATTCCATGATTCGCAACTCATACAACGATGCCAAATGAACTTTTTTTGAACGGGGACGTCCGAAACCACTTTTTTTTTAATTTGGAAAAAAATCAGAAAAATAAAATAAAAATCCCCTGATATTAGCACAAAACTTTCTAATTACAGTGTTTTCACATAGTGCATAAAAAAAAGGCCATTGTGTTTCAATTTATATTGAACCTTGGGGAAACGCTTTGTGTGCTTTATATTTTCTTTTTTCCCCCCCCCCATCTAGTTTGTATTTATGTTTATGCTTTGTAATTTCTGTTTTGTTTTTGTATTTTGACTATTTTTATTACAAATGTAATCACTTTAAAATAAATTATATCATCATATCTTATATATCTAGCCCTCCTTTTAATTCTTTTTCCCCGACCGAATCGTAATTATCGAAAAAAATTTTTCAATAAATGCCAAAATTTTCCATTTCCTTAATTGGGGTTTTAAAAAAATAAACCAAGAAGAAGGTAATCAAGGTGAAATGTTGATTCATGCCGTTACATTGTTTCCCTTCGAATAAGGGGGGTTAAAACTGATTTGTAAATTAGTTTTTTTGCGCAAAATGAATGGCGTGATATTCGCCTGGGTAGAAGAAATCCCCCAAATTTTGTACCCCCATATTGCCGGGTTTCCCCAAAGGGGGCGCATAACGTATCTTCTGTTTAAAATTCAATGAATGGCATTACTTTTTTAAGTGGTAAAA